>PVKP010003952.1:19989-102845 GCA_004027715.1 Plecturocebus donacophilus
ATCGTCAGATTCACCAGGGTTGAAATGAAGGAGAAAATGCTAAGGGCAGCCAGAGAGAAGGGTCGGGTTACCCACAAAGGGAAGCCCATCAGACTCACAGCAGATCTCTCAGCAGAGACCCTACAAGCCAGAAGAGAGTGGGGGCCAACATTCAACATCCTTAAAGAAAAGAACTTTCAACCTAGAATTTCATATCTGGCCAAACTAAGCTTCATAAGCGAAGAAAAAATAAATTTTTTTGCAAACAAGCAAGTACTCAGAGATTTCATCACCACCAGGCCTGCTTTACAAGAGCTTCTGAAAGAAGCACTACACATAGAAAGGAACAACCAGTATCAGCCATTCCAAAAACATACCAAAAGGTAAAGAGCATCACCATAATGAAGAATCTACATCAACTAATGGGCAAAACAGCTAGCATTAAATGGCAATATGAAACTCACAAATATCAATATTAATCCTAAATTTAAATGGACTAAATGCCCCAATCAAAAGACACAGACAGGCAAATTGGATAAAAAGCTAAAACCCATCGGTATGCTGTATCTAGACCCATCTTACATGCAAGAATACACAAAGACTCAAAACAGAGGGATGGAGGAAGATTTACCAACCAAATGGAGAGGAAAAAGAAAAAACAGAAGCTGCAATTTTCATCTCTGATAAAACAGATTTTAAGGCAACAAAGACCATAAGAAACAAAGAAGGACATTATATAATGGTAAAAGGATCAATGCAACAAGAAGAGCTAATGATCCTAAATATATACGCACCCAATACATGAGCACCCAGATACATAAGGCAAGTTCTTAATGACTTACAAAGAGACTTAGACTCCCACACAATAATAGTGGGAGACTTTAACACTAAACTGTCAATATTAGACAGATCAACAAGATAGAAAATTAACAAGGATGTCTAGGACTTGAACTCAGACCTGGAACAAGTAAACTTAACAAATATATATAGAACTCTCCACCCCAAATCCACAAAACATACATTTTTCTCAGTATCACATTACACCTATTTTAAAAGTGACCACATAATTGGAAGTAAATCCCCCCTCAGCAATTGCATAGCATTTCATAGGTTTAAATAAAATATTGGCTGGCTGCTTGTTTATTTTCATCCCTTATTCCTTCCTGTCTCCATCGTTAAGCACAATTAGTGGCATAAAAGAGATTTTTAATACCCATTTTTAGACTGAATTCTGGCCTGGGCAATAGAACAAGAATCCTGTTCTCTCTCCTTCTCTTCCTCTTTCTCTCTTTCATTCTTTGTCTTTCTTTCTTTTGCTCTTTCTTTCTTCTTTTCTCTTTTTCTTTCTTTCAAAAAATAAAAAAAAAAGAATTTGTAGCAGCTGAGTATATACTGGAGAATTTTCTAGAACTGAAACTGGTAAGCCTTAAACTTACTGATTATATAACCTTGAACAGGTTACTTCTCTCTGCTTCAATGTCTCATCTGTAAAAGATATAAATAAATGATACTTCCTTCATAGAGTTATTCTGACTAATAATACATTAAAACACCTCAAAATGTTCCTGACACATAGACATACTCAATTAATTACTAATTTTTAGTTTTCTGCAATCGACATTAAAATTATGTTTTATATAATTACGGAAGACATAATCATATATTTCTTCAATGCAAATCATGTAGCTTTTTTTTTTCTTGGAGTAATGGTAAGTAGAAAGTGTATTTTGAACTTGTTTATACAGTGGTTCTGATATAACCAATGGAAAATGGCCATGTTCTAATATTCCTCATTAAAAAATAAAATTGCTTTAACACATATAACCCTTTCTCCTGGTAACTCTTTGCTAAGTATCCAATGATGAAACACTAAGACTGTTGCTGTAACACAAGTTTTCATTAAAGATTTACTTGAAATTCTCTTGTAATGAAATTATTAGGTAAAACATTTGTGCGGGGAAGTAGCTGACAGCTGCATAAGCCCAATCTGCAACTGAGCTATTATACGGCAAAGATGGCTTTATTTTGGCAATTTGTGAAAAAACAACAACAAGACATTAGATGCTAGGATGCCATTCGCCAGTTCTAGAAATCCACCACAGGATCTGTCCTAGTCAACATTTTCTCTAAATGATTTGAATAAAAACTAAGAGGGCACACATATCTAATCTGCCAGTACCGGAAAGAATGGCAAGATGATGAATAGCACTGATGGTCAAGTGGAAAATTAAAAAGAGAAGAACAGCCTAGAATGTCAGACTAAAACTAGCTATAATAAAAGATAAACATAAAATGGCATTTATAAACATAAAGAGCAATGTAAAGAGCAAAATTCCATACAGTGGTTGATCATTTATTCAGGTTCCTTGCTGGGAGATACAGATATTTTTTAAAAATAAAAAATATTTTATCCCAGTTTCTCATAATAGTCTACTTGAGGAGGGAGGTCTATAAAAAGAAAAGTGCAGCAATAGGCCTATTTATATAGGTACAGAGAAGCAGCATCTAACTTATCCAGTGAAGACTGATGGGAGGAAGAACATGTCCCAGTGAAGGAGGCCTTTGAACTTCACGAAGGGCTTTTATTCTGGCTAAAGGGCACCACCTGAGAAAGACACACAGGTAAAAACTAGCAGAGTGTACACAGAAAACTCTGAGTGCTAAAAGGCAGAGCAGGAAATGGTGACAGATGATACTGGAGAAGCTGTGAAAACACAAAGTCATATAAAGGAGCAAGACCTCAAATAATCCCGTGTTACTTTGGGTACTCCAGGGTTTAAAAGCCAAAAAAAAAAAAAGTTTATGAAGGAAAAGGGAAAAAAAATGAAGGGAAGAATGGTTAGAGGGATACAGGGCAAACTCTAAGAGTGCTCGGTCTCGGAAGCCATGGAAATAGAGTTTCAAGAAAGATGTGATTTACAGTAGCAAATGTAACTCAGAGGTCCATTAAGAAGGGCATTTTAAAATGACCTGCAAATTTCACAGTCAGACCAATCGTTAGACTTAACAGGTACAGTTTCAGTAGAGTGATTCAGATGGAAGACAAATTAAAGTGTATTTTAAAAACTAAATCAGAAAAGAGTAAGTATGGCATGCACTTTCTTTGAAAACTTGGTAATGAAAGAACAGAGATAAGGTGGTAGCTACCAGAGAGAACCTGTTTCCTTTGTAACGGAAGATTGGAGACAGTTTAGAGGCACAGAGGGCAGAGCCAGGAAAAGAGAAGAAGAGCAAAAGAAGAATAAGGCAAACTTCCAAGAAGAAAGGAAAGAATGGATTCCACGGTTGGGAAAATGAGCTTTGATAAAAAGAGGATCATCTCAACCAAAAAAAAAAAGGAGAGCAAATGAGGATGATTGTGGCTACGTCACTGGGTAAAGGTATATGGACAGTTAAAGGTGACCAATTTTCTCAATGATTTCTTGCTGTCACAGTGGTAATCCTACATTTTTTTCTTGTTTAAAACCATATTAATAGGAGACTCAGGATTCCTGACTTGACAACATGTGAAAAAGATCCTAGGAGACAGCAAGCCGATAGAGGCATTGGGAAAATAAATGTGGTCCCAATCTACTTCCACAGAGCTAGTCATCCAGAACACATACCAATGATATGTTCAATTTTGAAGGGCCACATTAAAGAAAGACACCGTGAAACAAGGCAATGTTCAGAAAAAGGACATCAAATGACTATAAGCCATTTAAAACCACTTAATGAAAAAGAGTCGAAGGAAGTTGGTATTGTTTACCTTAAGAAAGGAAAATTTAGAAATGAATCTATCATAGTTCAGGAATATATTCACTCTAAGGTGCTTCATGTAGCAAAATTTGGATGTGACAAAGAAGTAGGTTTTATTTTAAGAGAAGAAAATACTCATTTAGAAGAATGTGCAACTCTCCATCACTGAAAGTGTTAAGAGGTTTGATAACTAAAAAGCAGGAGGGTTACAGCAAGGACTCTAGCATTTGGAAAAAGTTGGTCATCTTCCAACTCTTAAGTTTCCATAATTCTTTTTTTAAACATTGTTTACCCATTTTTTAGAGGTTATGGGATGAGATATGGAACACATTAGTGGTAGTATCTAATGGGATGTTGAACACATTGAAACAGGAGAGCATTTAAAATCATAATGTTTAAGGTTTGCACTTTCAGGATTTGGCACTGAATTTTGCAATTTGGTTTAACTGCATAAGCCATTAAAAAGATAATTCACTGTTTCACAGCAGTGAATTTCAATCAGTAATGATGTTTGAAGAGGATAACTGGCAGTTTGCAGGATGCGGAACATGACAAAATGTAAAAAGTGGCAATTGGCAAGATCCACACCGCATGTGGGTAGCAGGGAGGGTAGAGGTGTGTACATGTGTGTAGAGATAAACCAAGAGGGGTGAAGGAACAAGCAAATACATCATCAAGCATCCAAGCA
This sequence comes from Plecturocebus donacophilus, assembly GCA_004027715.1. Classification (NCBI taxonomy): domain Eukaryota; kingdom Metazoa; phylum Chordata; class Mammalia; order Primates; family Pitheciidae; genus Plecturocebus; species Plecturocebus donacophilus. The sequence goes on from PVKP010003952.1 coordinate 24,395, forward strand.
ACCAAGTTTACTAGAGAGGAAAGGATAAGGAGATGGAGTTGGCAGGACACTAAAAGACCTCCAGGCAGCCAGAAAATCATGGTCCATGAGTACTAAAATCTTATGTTAGGGTTGCTGAGTTGTCAGCAGGTGTTTTCCATCAACCAATTAGATGACCGATTGCAACCAAATGATAATCAACTGAGCCTAACTTAAATGGAAAAGGGGAAGTTCATCATAGAGATATGAGGACATGCAAAAAAAAAAATTGGGCTTTAAAAGGGAACAGAAACCAAGAACTGAAATATAATTGAGACAATGTCGCTCCTTTGAGCATCGACTTGTTTCTCAGTCCCTGTGGCCTCTGTCTTTTAGTCTACATGGGACTCAAATGCTGTAATTTAGTCCCAGATTCAAATCTTCCTCCAATAACTATACTTAATCAGCCTAATCTCTGTCAAGACTTTACTCCTGATCCAATAGACTATGAAAGGGAAGGGCCCCATGGAATTAAACAGCTGCCAGTGATACTTTAGTTGTACATCATAGATAGGGTTATGAGGAGGCTATTTATAGAAAAGCTGGAACTGAATAAACAACAAAATATATACTCACCAAATATATACCAATCAGCTTCTGATATACCAACATAACTTCCAGAAATCCTTAGATTTCTCCAAACAACAGAAGGTGACAAGAACCATGAGAGTGGCCAACTATAAGACATGTTTCTCCAGATTGGACAAACGATATTCATAAATTCTGAATGTCAATAAGATAGAGCAATTACTTGTGTGGACTTTGCAGTTAGAACCTGTCTTCATATTATGCCTCTGATAAGCACCAGTTGTGTGACTTGAGCAAGTCAGTTAACCTCTCTGGGCCATTTTTCTTCATCAGTGACCAAGATCCATATTAGCAAACACCCCTTGAGTGTGTAAATAAAAGGAAATGAAATAACACACTCGAAGTATTTAGCACTGTGTGTGAAACAGAATGAGTGTTTCCAAAACGGAGGCTCCTGCAAACATTATAGATGACATCCCAGGGAAAGCAAGATGAAAATCTGTTTTATTGCCTCACCTTTTGTCTCAACAACAGTGAAGATCTAGTCCCTTTTAATCTTACCACACTGGTAAACCAGTCAACTCTAAACCATCCTCATGTTTTAGCTTTGAGGGAGGCTTTTAATAGTAGGTAAATTTCAAATGTGTCAGTTTCCTTTCTTTTTGGAGGCTATTCCCTAGACCTCCTGTGGTCTTGCTGAAGGAGTGGCCCCTAAGAGTCCTCAAGTCTCATTTCAGGGACAATGGGTGGTAGTGGGAAAAGTTTCATCCCAGCTGATGTACTGTTGATTGATCAGGTAATTCAGGGACAATTAATACTAGAGGTTTTTTTAGAGGGGGAGAATGGGGATATTGTTTTTTGATCCACTCTTGCTCATTACTTATGCAGATTGAAGGCAGAGGATAGGCCAGTGGGGAAGATGTATTTTAGGGCAGATGGGTACCTTGAACATCGTAGAAGAGCAATGCTTGACATTCGTATAACATTTTAGGATAGTGATTCTTAATCTTTGGCAAGCACAGGAGTCACCTGAAAGGCTGGCTAAAACACATACTGCTGAGCTCCATTCCTAGAGTTTCTGATTCAGCAGGTCTGGGGGTGGGGCCCAAGAATTTGCTTTTGCAGCAGGTCCCCAGGAAGTACCCATGCTGCTGGCCTAGGAACCGCGTTTTGGGACCCACTGATTTAGCATTTGCAGAACATTTTCCCAGGTCTTATCCTGTTTAATCCTGACCATAATTTTGGAGGGAGGCCTTATTATCTTCATTTTCAGGAGAGGGAGCAAAGGAATAAAGAGCTCCACACTTTTCTCCCCTCTAGCTATTTGAAGCAGTGTTAACAACCTGTATTTGTCATGACTTGATGAAAATAGTTAATGGCACATCACTAATTCAATTTGTAATAATGATAGCAGATGAAAATGTTGTTATACTCTTGAAGAACAAGGGCTGTTATGTTTTTATACTGCAAAGAGTGGGTACTCAAAACTTTTTTGTGAATTTTTTTTTTAACTTTTTTCATGTCACCTCACCTGTAAAGTCTCTAAATACCTAAGTCTCAGAATTGAAGGACATCTTGGTGGTGAACATAAGTATCCAGAACTCAAGTATACAGAATAAAAATGCTACAAACTTGAAGAGTTTAAGTTTTATTAATGCACTTTGGGACAGCTGCATTAATAGATTAACTAAGTCTCCTATAGTTATGCTGGCTTTTTCTCTCCAAGTACTTTTTACCTACACTGTGTACCAAGAGTGATGATTCTGATGAAACATTATTAAGGTTGTCTGAAAGAAGGTAAGTTTCTGTGTGCATTTCCTTTTGTAAAACCAATTTCTTTTTCTGCTCCTTTATAAGTCTCAGCAAACCATTGTTAAATAATGGTCGAGATGTGCAGGCTATTTTACAGACTATTTATTCTCTAATATGATATCAGGCCTGATTTTAAGCAATTTTATATAAAATGCTAAGCTTTATAGTTGAATTGTATAATCACATAGTTTAAAATGGTAAACATTATGATACTGAAAACTGAAAAATTGTTTTTGAAGAAATGGGAGTGAGTAAGGAAAAGAGCCTCAGAGGTGTCTTTGAACTTACATTTCTATGGTTTCAGGTTTCAGCTTCTATTATTCTTAATTTTATAATAAGTTAACAAAGTATGTAATTGTATTATCAAGAAGCTTTCATATAAACAAATATAACTTTTTAAGAATACATGACATGTAAATAATCATTAAAAAACAACTAGAGACTATACATTCTAAGGAGTTTCTGGCCCATATAAGTTTCTATGAGTTAATGAAGGCTGATTCTGTAAACCTTCATTCAACAAATATTTATTTGGCCGCTATGATGTACTAGACACTGTACTCGCTGTAGCTGAACAACGCTACTGAAACTTGATATGAATCAGCACGGTTTAGTGTAAGCTACTTCTAACGTTTTTTTGAACTTCTAATGTTTAAAATAGCATCCCATATTCCTGGTCCTGCTGTGGCTAAGGTCATTCTGATTGACCAAGCTGTGGAAAGTCTGTTTTCCTAAGTACTTACATAATAAAACAGAGCTATTGAGGGGCTAGTGGGGAAATAGGGGTGAAAAGGAAACATCTAGTGTACAGTTTGATTCATAAATCAAACACTTGCATTTCCTCATTTACTTTTCACAACGATCTTGAAGTAGGCTTTAGTAACTCCATTACACATGAAAACACTGAGAATCAAAGACTTCAAGCAGTGTACTTCAGACACACCACTAGGAAGTGAAAAAGCCAGACTTTTCACCCCCTTTGACCCTCAAATCATGGACCTGGCATTTGGACTGCTACTCAGAGCAAGTGGTTAGTTATATGGAATTGGTTTAATATACTCCACAGAACCACCGTCTACAACTATCTACCCCATTCATGCACCTCCCCTTTTCTGCCATGCACCCCTATCACCTGATACTCTCCCAAGTTGGTCTGTCACACTCTTGAAATTTAGCTAAGGATAGCAAGCATGCAACCTATGGAACTACAGAAGCCATCAATGATTAATAAAGTATTAATGGCTGATCGCTCTGGTTTACTTCACTAGTGAACTAATTCACAACTGTCTATTAGATCTAAAGAAATGAATGTCCAATGCCAGAATTTCAGAAATCTGTAACTAGCCAATGGCAGTAAAAGTTTTAGAGAAGAAGACCTTTTAGAACCCTTAACATCACACCTCATTAAATGATTTTACTATAATCGTAAGCAACAAAAGTAAATTTTTAAAAAAGTATTTTAGTATGTTCTCAGTTATGAAAAGGATAAAAATAAAAGCCAAAAGGCCAGTAGAATATATATCAGAATACGACTGCCATAAGAGTATAGGTGGCTTTTCTCCCTACTTCTTTGTGTTTTTCTATACTTTCCTTTTTCTTTTTTTCCCCTTTCAACATAAGCATGTATTACCTTTGTCATCAGGGAATGAAAATTAAAAGCAGGGAAAAAATATTCCCACAAGACAAGTGTCCATTCTAACACCAGGAAAGGCAGCCTGGAGGGAAATGCCATGGATGTGCTGTGCCCACAGAGATAAAGCCTTACACATCCAGGAATATTTTGAAGCAAGCACTGCTGGAAGAAATATTGAGGCTTTCAATTGAATGTGGCCTTCCTGGGGACAGATGATAACATCCTGTTCTGAGTTATGGGTACATGTTGCTGAATACAAGGTCACAGTATTCTAATAGGCTCCTTTCCTTTTTCTACTTCCTTTTTTTTTTCTCCCGTAGTAAACAAGACTGAGGCCCATTTGAAGCCATGAATAAAAAACGGAGTCAGTTGCTAAACCCTGCAGCCTTGAACCTGTACCCACCATGGGACCTGAATTCCCACATGGATGCAAAAAGTAAAAAAATTCCAAGCCCAGAACTTGAGCAAACACTGAAATGAGGCTCTTGTCCTTCCCAGGGCTCTATAGAGGTACTCAATATTTGTATTTGGCCCTTTAATATCTGCTTAGCCTTCTTTTTAAAGATAATTTCTTGTTTCAACATTATTTTCTATTTTTTCTCAATTTCCTTGGATATTTAAACACACTCATTTTAAAATTGCATTCTCTTTATACTAATCTGAAGTTCCTTAGGTGTAGACAGAAAGTCTACACCACTCAGAGCACACATAGTAACATTATCCATTCCAAAATGTACCTGGAAAAAAAAAAAAAAAAAACCTTTGATGCAAAAAGGAAACCAAATGGGAGCAAATCAGAAGAAAGGAAAAGAGAACAAATTACATCCAGAGAAACTCAGATTAGTACAATGAGAATGCAATTTTAAAATGAGTATATTTAAACATTCAAGAAGATAAAGTAGAAGATCATCTGGCCAGGCGCAGTGGCTCACATCTGTAATCCCAGCACTTTGGGAGGCCGAGGTGGGCAGATCATGGGGGTCAAGAGACGGAGAGCATCTTGGTCAACATGGTGAACCCCATCTCTACTACAAATACAAAAATTAGCCAGGAGTGGTGGCACACGCCTGTAGTCCTAGCTACTCAGGAGGCTGAGGCAGGAGAATCGCTTGAACCCGGAAGGCAGAGGTTGCAGTGAGCCAAGATCACACCACTGCACTCCAGCCTAGTGACAGAGTGAGACTCCATCTCAAAAAAATAAGTAGTAGATATTCTAAAAACAATAAATTATTTCATAAAGGAAGAATAAGCTGATTTTAAAGACCACAATAGAAATTCTAAAAACAAAAATTAGAACAGGTACAGATAAAGAAAGAATATGTAAAAGCAGATCTGAGAAAATCACCCAAAAGGCAGGCAAAATATTTAACTAAATAATTAACTAATGGCTTGAGATGTTAAGAGATATGAAGTATAGAATAAGAAGTTCTAAAAATATATTTAACAGGAGTTCCAGAAGAAAATAATAGAGGATGTGGTGGAAAAGTAACATTTTAAGCAGTATTAACTTTGGTAAATATGTAAATTTCCAGTTCAACGTGATTGCCTAGCAGGGTGCCATGGCTCACACCTGTAATCCCAGCACTTTGGGAGACCAAAGCGGGTGGAACACTTAAGGTCAGGAGTTCAAGGCCAGTCTGGCCAATATAGTGAAACCTCCATCTCTACTAAAAATACAAAAATTAGCCAGGCATGGTGGTGGGCACCTGTAATCCTAGCTACTTGGGAGGCTGAGGTGGGAGGATCACTTGAACCCAGGAGGTGGAGATTGCAGTGAGCCAAGAGCACACCACTGCACTCCAGCTTGTGTGATAGAGTGAGAAAGAAAAAAAAGATGGCTTAATATGAAACAAAATAAAGGTAAGTCCCTTCACTGATGTATTAAATAATAACGAAAGTATAAAGTAGCAAGGATAACAAGAAGATTCTAAAAGCTACCAGAGAAAAAAGACAGATGACCAATCAGATGGATACAAGATTCCTCACTGGCTACAACCATAGTCTTCTCCCTGAAAAAATTATCATTTAGGAATAAAAGCAGAAATAGGGAATGTCTCAGATGTGCAAAGTATAAGCATCTTTATGACTCACTGGCCCTCATGAAAGAAATACTAGAGGATACATGTTGACAAGAAACAAAATGAATCCCATGAGTAAAAAGAACAAAAAGCGATTATAAGCAAATAAATGAATCTAAAGGAAACATGTTGACTTTTAACATTATATGGATATTATAGAAGTATTCATGATATATGGTATTATAGAATTCTCTATGCTTTTCTATAATATAATTATCTTTTCCACATTTTTAAAAAAAACAATAATAATAGCAACAGTTAACATTTACAGATGCTTACCATGTTTCAGGCAGTGTACTAAGATTTTATGATGGTTTATCTCATTTATTTCCCACAACAATCTTGCAAGACAGATCTGCTTGTTATTCTCATTTTATAGATGTCACAACTGAGGTACAGAGCAGTAATTTTTTCAAGATCTTGTAGATAATAAGCAATAAAAATGAATCTGTGTGACCTAGGGAAAGTCAAAACCCAATTTCCTCATCCGTGAAATGAATATATGGATAGTTGCTCTGACCATACTCTAAGGTATGTGAAGTTGAAATAATACTAATACATGTTAAAGTGCTTTAGGAATTGCACTGTACAACTTAAAGTTATAAGAAAAATAGAATATGTGTGCCAAGTTTGAAAAAGAGAATTTTGCCACTAGTTAATAGATGATGACATTTTTTTATTCCTCCATTCAAAGTATACTTTTAATATGGCTTCAGTGGGTAAAGATAATTTTGAAGTTATAAAGTAGCCATGCTTCATTTTTCAGTTTGCCTGCTTGCTTATTTCTGGCTCATCTTGCTCCAGAAAAGGTCTTCAGGCAGCTAACAAAGGGTATACAATAATCAATAATAATATAACAGGACTCATCTTGTTTTTTATTTTAAAAATACACCTTAGATTTTATTTCTGAATATACACACTTTTCAAAAGCAACTTGTTATTAATTTAAAATATAACTTTGCTCCCTATGTCCTCTCTTACCACCCGTACTCCGACACATACATATAAAACAAATTTAAGCAGCAGGAAAAGTTCATGTTGTCTCTTTTAAGACATGAAAATTGTTCATTTTCATACTGCTGGGGCATGGTTTGAGTTAATGATGTGCTATTGTGATATTAAAGCAGTAACTCCTGGCTGGGCGCATGGCTCACACCTGTAATCCCAGCACTTTGGGAGGCTGAGGCAGGTGGATTACCTGAGGTCAGGAGTTCAAGACCAGTCTGGCCAAATGGCGAAACCCCGTCTCTACTAAAAATACAAAAATTAGCCAGGTGTGATGGCACACATTTGTAATCCCAGCAACTCAGGAGGTTGAGCCAGGAGAATCACTTGAGCCCGGGAAGTGGAGGCTGCAGTGAGCCGAGATTGTACCGCTCTACTCCAACCTGGGCAATAGAGTAAGACTCTGTCTCAAAAATAATAAATAAATAAAATAAAATAAAGTAGTTATAACAGCCTAATCGAGCAGCTAACAACATAATAGTTTTGCTAAACTATTGGACTCTATTTCCATAAGAAAATAGAATCTCACACTCATTGCATGCTAATCATTGCAGTTTAGTAGGTCCCTTATTTATTTTGATAAGTATTTCATTCTCAAATAAAGAATTATGTGAGAAAATGGGCTACAATTCGATAGAGACACTGGTTGACATCCATTTCTTTTGGCTCCTGTAATAAATAGAGAATTTTTAACCCTATAGAAAATGAGAACAAATGTAGATAACAACACAATTTGTTATTTATGAATGCAGATTTTCTCAGAAGATTTAGGAATTATCATGAGAACTATTCATTGAGCCTCAAAAAATTAATATATATTAATATCAGAATGCAAATGTTTTCACTATAATTTTAAACATGGAGAATATTTACCCATTATGCCTTTGAAAAATCCAGGCCAGCCTGATACTTATTAACTGTGTGTCATCAGATGATTCAGAGAGCTTCTCTGAACTACTTGGAATTCTCAAGCAAAGTAATAAGAACACACCCTTAATAAAGAAAAGTTTGTGCATTATTCTGTCTGAATTTCCACTTGCTCTCACATCTTAGCAAAAAAAGAACTGAATATGTCATCAAGAACCCTAGGCTCTGGCTGAGTGTAGTGTAATTCCTGTAATGCTTGTAGTTCTTGCACTTTGGGAGGATGAGGTGGGCAGATCACTTGAGGTTGGGAGTTCGAGACCAGCCTGGCCAACATGGTGAGACTCTGTCTATACTAAACACTCAAAAATTACCCAGGTGTGGTGGCGGGCACCTGTAATCCCACCTACTTGAGAGGCCAAGGCAGGAAAAGTGCTTGAGTCCAGAAGGCAGAGGTTTCAGTGAGCCGAGATAGTGCCATTGTACTCCAGTCTGGGTGACCAAGCGAGACTCCGTCTAAAAAAAAAATGGAATCTGGGCTCAAAATTGGCGTTGCCACTTGACAATCAAATCCATGTGATTTCAGGTAAGTTCCTTAAACCTAAGTTACATTTTCCACATCTATAAAATGATGATAATGATACCTCCTGCAAAGGGTTATTTGAAGATAAAATGAGAACAGAACCTAGTATGCAGTTAATTAAATCTGATTTAGAAGTGAGGATATTCTACAAAATTATTAATTAACCTTATTCACTTTGGGAATTCTATTTTGACCAGTATGAAGCTGATAACACCTTTCTGTTGGAAATTAAATGACAAGTAAAAACATATGTATAGTCCCCACATTACCAGTTATGATAGTTACAGTTGTATGGGAACTTTCTAGAAGCATTATAAAATACATATGTATAAAGTCGATTGCTTTTGTTGTAAGACTACTGTTTGGAACCATTCTAAGAGAAATGCAATAATCAATTGACTGAAAGAAAAATCATCTAACACACTATGCAAACATCAAGAGAGCAGACAGACTTGTTCCAAAGCTTCTTGGCAATCATTTATTCCCATCCTCTGATGAATCCAAGATATCCTGTGCGGTGCCTCAGGCAGCCCCAAGAGACAACCCCAGGAGACAGGGAGAGGGAAGGTTTAGCTCCTGCTCTCCTTCTTTAGCTCCATTCCATCAGCACTGCCTTTATCACTTTCAAACACTGACCTTTTGTCTAAGATTACATTTGCAAAAAGGGTTTGGTCACTATAAAAATATTTAACTAGCTGCTACATTCCAACTTCCTCATTTTAGAGAGGAGGAAGTTGAAGGCCAGAGAGGTAGTGCAAGTCACTTAAGATTCCTTCAGAATCAGGAGCAGAAAAAAAAATTGTCCATTCTCAATCCAGGTCATTTCCACCACATTGCTTTCTGGATGATAAGATTAATCCCTACCATGTACTAAATGTTGAGCCTCTTACTTGGTGTTCTACCTGTATTTATCAATGATTCCAGCAAAATCTCTAAATATTTGCCCCATTTGAAGATAAAGTTCAAGAATGTTAAGCAAGTTGCATAAGCTTACATTCAAATCCAATCTAACTGCAAATCCTGTACATGTATTTGCCAAGGTTAGTTAAACTTAAATGTTTCCTGTTGGCCATCAAAACAACAGATCATCATAAGGAGACCCAAGGGGACAAATAAAGAATGTGTAGTTTATTGCCACATTTGGCTCTACTTTTTATGTGTACTTTATTAAAATTGAGGCACAATGAATATAGATATAGAAACACCAAATGAAAACCTTATTTGAAATTGCTTTCATCTCTTTCTGGCCTAAGATTATCGATGATCACTTCTTATTTTATGTTGATACTATATTTTATTGAATAAGCATATGGCTTTTCCAGTCTTTGATGTATCAGAGATCACATGTTTGTACATATTAATTTCTTTCCTTGTTCAAAAGATCTGCTGTTTATATTGCAAATCAAATTTGTACATGTGCTCACAGGAGGGGAATATTGCAAAGATATTTTCCACTGGCATTATCATTTTTCAAGTTTCATGTTTAAACCAGTTTTCTTTCTCTTGTATCCTCTAACTCAGATAAGTAATGCAGTTTTTAGCATAATTGTGATATAACTCTGGTTTTGTCCTGTTTTCCTTTTTTAAATGTAAATCTGCATGTCATTTGTACAGAATGTCAAGGTAAAAATATGCATACAGTTCTTAAAAATCTCTATAATATGAAACTATTGCAGACAGATCTAAAAAGAGGCTATAAAAGGAAAAGTGATATGTAAATGCAAATCAAATTTAAAAAGAGAATGACAATAACATACTGAATAGAGCAGAGTAATCAGAAAGAGAACACGAGCATACCTCATTTTCTTTACCTAGCCTTATTGTGCTTCACAGATCCTGCATTTTTTACTAATTGAAGGTTTTGTGGCAACCCTCGGTCCAACAAGTCGATTGGCACGATTCTCCAAACACTGTGTGCTCAGTTCATATCTCTGTGTCACATTTCGGTAATTCTCAAAATATTTAAACCTTTTTCCTTATTGTCATATCTGCTATGGATAATCTGTGATCAGTGATTTTTGGTGTTGCTATTGTAATTGTTTTGAGGCACTGTAAACTGTACCAAACTGACAGCAAATGCAGTGGGTAAATATTGTTTTCTGATTGCTGTACCAACTGGCTGTTCTCCCATCTCTCTCCCTTGCTTTGGGCCTCCTTATTGCCTGAGATATAATAATATAGAAATTAGGCCAATTAATGAACTACAATGTCCTCTAAGTGTTTAAGTGGAAAGAAGAGTCACACAGCTCTCAGTATAAATCAAAGGCTAGAAGTAATTAGCCTTACTGAGAAAAGCATGTGGAAAGCTGAGACAGGCCAAAAGCAAAGTCTTTTGTGCCAAACAGTCAAATTGTAAAGGCAAAGGAAAAGTTCTTAAAGAAAAGTCCAAGTGCTATTCCGTTGAACATACAAATGATAAGAAAGAAAAACAGCCTTATTGCTGATAGGCAGAGTTTTAATGGTCTGGATAAGAGACAAAACCAGTCACACCATTTTCCCTTAAACTAAAGCCTAACCTAGAGCAAAGCTCTAACTCTCTGCAATTCTGTGAAACCTGAAAGAGCTGCAGAAGAAAAATTGTAAGCTAGTAGAGGTTGCTTCATGAGGTCTGAGGAAAGAAGCCACCTCCATAACATAAAAGCACAATGTGAAGTAGTAAGTACTTGATGGAGAAGTTGCAGCAAGTTATCCAGAAGATCTAACTAAGATCATTGATGAAGGTGGCTACACTAAACAACAGATTTTCAATGCAGATGAAACAGCCTTATATTGGAAAAATGCCATCTAGGACTTCCATAGCTAGAGAGAAAAAGTCAATGCCTGACTTCAAAGCTCCAGTGGGCAGGCTTACTCTATCGTTAGGGGCTAACGTAGCTAGTGAGTTTTGGAGTTGAAACCAATACTCATTCAGCATTCCAAATATTCTTGAGCCTGTAAAAATCATGCTAAATTGACTCTCTCTGTGTTCTATAAATAAAACAACAACGTCTGGATGACAGCACATCTGTTTACAGCATGGCTTACTGAAATATTTTAAGCCATCTGTTAAGACCTATTGCTCAGGAAAAAACGATTCCTTTCAAAATACTACTGTTCATTGGCAATGCACCTGGTCACCCAAGAGCTCCGATGGAGATGTACAAGAAAATTAATGTTGTTTTCATGCCAGCTATTACAACATTCATTCTACAATCCATGAGTCAAGGACTAATTTTGATTTCTAAGTATTATTACTTAAGAAATGCTTTTCAAGGCCAGATGTGGTGGCTCATTCCTGTAGTCTCATCTCTTTTGGGGGCAGAGGTGAGAGGATTGCTTGAGGCTAGTAGTTTGAGACCAGCCTGGGCAACATCTGTACAAAAAGTTTTTTAAAAATATTATCCAGGCACAGTGGTACATGCCTATAGTCCCAGCTAATTGGAAGGCTGAAATAGAAGGATTGCAGGAGCTCAGCAGTTCAAGACTGCAGTGATCTATAATCATGACACTGTACTTCAGGCTGGGTGAGACCCCATCTCTTGAAAAAGACAAAAAAAAAAAAAAAAGAAATACATTTTATAAGGTTATAGTTGCCATAGATAGTGGCTCCTTTAATGAATCTGGACAAAGTACATTGAAAACCTTCTGGAAATGATTCACTATTCTAGACGCCATTAAGAACACTCATAATTCATGGAAGAAAGTCAAATATCAATATGAGCAGGTGTTTGAAAAAAGCTGATTTCAGTGCTCATGGATAACTTTGAGGGATTCATGACTTGAGTAGAGGAAGTAACCGCAGATGTGGAAGAAAGAGCAAGAGAAATAGAATTAGAAGTGGAGTCTGAAGATGCAAAGGAATTGCAATCTCATGGTAAAACTAGAATGAATGAGAAGTTGCTTCTTATACATGAGCAAAGAAAGTGATTTCTTGAGAAGGAAACTACTCCCCAGGAAGATGCTGTTAACACTGATGAAATGAGAATATAGGATTTACAGTGTTACGTACACTTAGTTGATAAAGCAGTGGCGGGGTTTAAGATTGACTTCAATTTTTAAAGAAGTTATACTATGAGTAAAATGCTATCAAACACCATCGCAGGCTACAGAGAACTCTTTCATGAAAGCAATAGTCAATCAATGCAGCTAATTTTACTGTTGTCTTATTTTAAGAAATGTAACAGTCACCCCAACCTTCAGCAACCACCATCCTGATCATTTAGCAGTCATCAACATTGAGGTAAAACTCTCCACCAGCGTAGACTGTGACTTGCTGAAGGCTCAGATGATCATTAGCTATTGCATACTTAATAGACTACAGTGTAGTGTAAACATAACTCTTAAGTGCACTGGGAAGCCAAACAAATTTGTGACTTACTTTATTGTGAGATTCTTTTTGTTGCTGTTGCTATTGTTTGCTGTGGTCTGGAACTGAACCCAGAATATCTTCAAGGTATGCCTGTATTTTTATCTTATTATTATTTGAATTATTATTAAAACAATTTTGTTTATTGACAAATTGGATCTAATCAGACTAAAGAGCTTCTGTACAGCAAAAGAAACTATCATCAAAGTAAACAGGCAACCTACAGAATGGGAGAAAATTTTGCAGTCTACTCATCTGACAAAGGTTTAACATCCAGAATCTACAAAGAACTTAAACGAATTTGCAAGAAAAAAACAAACCACCCCATCAAAAAGTGGGCACAGGATATGAACAGACATTTTCAAAAGAAGACATTTATGTGATGAACAAACATATGAAAAAAAGCTCATCATCACTGGTCATAGGAGAAATGCAAATCAAAACCACAAGGAGATACAATCTCATTCCAGTTAGAATGAAGATTATTAAAAAGTCAGGAAACAACAGATGCTGGTGAGAATGTGGAGAAATAGGAATGCTTTTACACTGTTGGTGGGAGTATAAATTAGTTAACCCACTGTGGAAGACAGTGTGCTGATTCCCCAAGGATCTAGAATGAGAAATATCCATTTGACCCAGCAATCCCATTACTGGGTATATACCCAAAGGATTATAAATCATTCTACTATAAAGACACATTCACACATATGTTTATTGCAGCACTATTTATAATAGCAAAGACTTGGAACCAACACAAATACCCGTCAATGATAGACTGGATAAAGAAAATGTGGCATGTATACACCATGGAATACTATGCAGCCATAAAAAAGAATGAGTTCATGTCCCTTGCAGGGAGAAGCTGAAAGCCATCATTTTCAGCAAGTTAACACAGGAACAGAAAACCAAACGCCATATGTTCTCACTCATAAGTGGGAGTTGAACAATGAGGACACGTGGACACAGGGAGGGGAACATCACACATCAGGGCCTGTCAGGGGGTTGGGGGAAAGAAGAGGGAGAGCATTAGGACAAATACCTAATTTATGCAGGGCTTAAAAACTAGATGGCAGGTTGATAGATGCAGTAAACCACTATCACACATGTTTACCTTTGAAACAAACCTGAACATTCTGCATATGTATCCTAGAACTTAAAGTAAAATTTTAAGAAAAATTAGCAGTTGTCCTAAGGTTTAACATATAACTCTTAAGTTAATCATAGTATAGCTTAAAATAATATTATAACACTTTTCTTGTAATAAACTTACAACAGTATAATATCAACTTCTCCATTTCATTATTTATGATAGTATAATCAGGTATTTCACCTTTACATACACTACATACCCAGAATAGATTGCCACTATTTTTGCTTTAAACAATGATTTCTTAGTGATTAAAATAATAAAAATAATTATATTAAAATTTATTTTTACTATTTTCAACACTCTTCCTCTAAATAGATCCAAGTTTCTATGTGGTGTTACAACCTTATCTGAAAGACTTCCTTTAACATTTTTTGGTAATGCAATTATCCTGGGAATTAATTCAGTTTTCGTTTGTCTGAAAAAGTCATTTATCCTTTGTTTTGGGAAGATGTTTTGCTGGGTAAAAAATTCTGGATTAGCAGTGGTTTTTGGCTCTCCCGCCCCCGGCAATTTAAAGATGTTACTCTACTGTCTCCTAGCTTGTGTAATTTCAAATGAGAATTCTATTGTAATTCTTACTCTTCAAGCCTTTCTTCTTTCTTCTCCTGAGATTCTCATTACTTAGGTACTAGACTATTTGATATTGTCTGGCCGCCCTCTAATGTTCTTTTTTAAATTTTTAATTTTTCTTAATTCTTATCTCTCTTACTTTGGATAATTTCTACTAACATATTGTCAGGTTCATGAATTCTTTTCTTGTCCATGTCTAGTCTACTGATAATCCTGTAAAAGACAATCATCCTCTTTGTTACCTTGGATTTGTCCTGTGATTTTTAGTTGATGAGCCTGTCTAGTCAGAATTTGAACAGAGGCTGGGTTGTGATGTTGCTCTGATTACCCTCAGTGCACCACCAGTTTCAAATTCCTTTCATATTACCTTGTGCTTAGAGTAGGGTTTCTCTCAATGTTCTAACCACTTTCAACCCAGCTTTAGGTTTTCTTGAGACACTGTGCCCCCGAAAGGGTCTTTCTTCATGATCTGCCACGGCCACAGTGGCACACTGTTGTAACATGTTATTTGACATTTTCCAACTTGATGTTTGAACGATAGAGGGGCGTTTTCTCTTGTGCTGGTTCATCGTCTGTCTTAGGTGGGTCCTCTGTCTCTGGATCTTGGGTATAGGGCTTTTTCAATGATCATACACCTCTCCAACAAAAGGAGATTTCTAATGATCTGGGTACAGGGTGGGTTTCTGCTCTCACCCAGTGATGAAGAATTTCTTTTCTCTGGTACCTGACTAGCTGCAGCAGATCTTAACAGTGCCACTGGAGCAATAGTTTTCCGCTCTTCCCCCAAAGATGGAAGGCTTTTTTTTCTGTAGAAAAGATATGACAGAAGGATCAGGACCAAGTGTCATCTATTTCCCACACTGTTTGCCTCACTCCACCCACTGCCAGCTTGATATCAAAAGAAGTGTTTGTAATCCCCTGTCCTGTTCTCCATCTTTCTCAACGGCACACCTTGTAGTCTATGGAGAACATGTGCACAAACACAAACCCCTCTTGCATCTGAATCTCCCATGGGCTCTATACACCCAAGAAGCCACTCAAAATATATATCTGATTTTTTTTTATTCATTTTTGTGACAACTCCATCTTCTTCCCTCACTCTGCCCCAGGTAAACCAGTGCCAGGTAAGCCAGTGCCCAGGTAAACCAGTACTCCGATTTCTACTTCTCCTTGGAGGTGCCCAACTTTCTTCAGATTTTTGGCTAACTGGTCCCCCTGTGTTATCAATTCTCTGATGAGGTCAAGAAAAAGTATGATTTTGAAGATTACTGGCTTCTTGTTATTGGTAAGGTGAAAGCAACATTCTAGTTTTCTATACTCTGACTGGAGGCAAGAAGTGTTTCTGATCTAACTAAATATACAAAATTATTATTTATTTTCATATTTATGCCTACTTATTGTTTTTAAATGTATGGGAGTTCTTAGTAGGCCCAAGTGTTCTTACTCACCTAATTTTAGGTGTCAACTTGATTGAGTTAAGAGATACCCAGATAGCTGATGAAACATCAATTTTGAGTGTGTTGATGACAGTATTTCTGGAGATCGGCATTTCAATCAGTGGACTTAGTGAGACCCACACTCACCCAATGTGGGCAGGCACCATGCAATCAGCTGAGGCCTTAGATAGAACTAAAAGGTAGAGGAAAAGCAAATTCTCATTCACCCTCTCTTCTGAACCTATGACACCATTCTTCTCTTTCCCTTGAACATCAGAACTCCACATTCTCTGGCCTTTGGTCTCTAGAAATTGCACCAGCGGCTCCCAGTTTATCAGGCCTTTACCTTGGACATAGTGTTATGCCCTTGGCTTTCCTGGTCCTGAGTCTATTTATAGTGGTTGGGAAGTGGAAATGCAACTCCTAGGCCTAAGAATCTAGACAAACTTTATGACAATCCCTCTACCTTCACACAGTATATTATAAAAATGGAAAATCAAATTTGAGGAAACTGATAACTACCTGAACAAAATCATGCAGTCAGGAAAATTAAAATGCACTTGGAGAATAGTAAGTAGGCTGCCAATAGGTCTGTCTCAGCATCTAGGAACGTCAGAAACAAGGCCAGAGAATCAGGCAAATTAGATCGCATTGTGCAGTTGCCAATCAGATGTGAAAGTTTCCCCAATATCAGCTAAAGAACTCAAATTTAGAGGCAATAAGAAAACAATAAAAATTCTGTGAAGGAGAGTGATAGGGAGAAAGTGATCCTTTAAGAAAATGTGTTCAGTGGTCAGTTGACAACAGATGGAAGGTAAGAGAAACCGGAAGTGGGGAAATGGAATAATAAGTTAGTATAATAGTCTAGGAGTAAGAGGTCAAGGTCAAATAGGAGGAAATGGGGGCAATTTGGGAGATACTGTAGACAATTCGTAAGACGAGTTGACTGATTTGATAAGAGTGGTGGAGAGAAAGGAGAAATCAAATGCACAAGGCTTCATGCTGGGATCATAGGGGCCCCATTTTCACACTAGTATCTTCAATACTTCTTTTTCTAAGTCTTTTCTCCTTTCTGCTTTTAAACTTGCCCATGCTTGAATTAGCATAAATGTTTGGAAAAGGTAAAAACATTTATCCTCAAATGTTTTCGAGGTAAACCATCTCTGAAATAAAAACTTGTTTTCCAGCCAAAACTCAATTTGTATTCAAACTGTGGTTTAAACACTCTGTCCAAACATGACAGATGTTGAAATCAATTGGTTTGCAAGTCTTATTTTTTTACCTCAGCTTCAATTAAAAAAAAAACTTCTTAATTTATTTTCTAGCAAATACATTTACTAAATCTTCAAATTGCATATAGACCTCTATAAAATTAATTGAAAATCAAATTCTTGGCCTTGAAAAACTAAAAAAGAAAGATAATGTGGACACAACTCTTTTTAATATGTTTTGAAACATACAAAAGAGTATTTATTTTAAAGCTTACAGACACAACAACAAAATTATTTTCTCTTGTAGTTACCTCTTTAAAATTTTTACTAACTTTTTTCTTAAGGTTCCAAATAAATTTTAAAATACTTTTCATAAAAAGATTTTGTAGAAGTTTTTAACAAACCCTAGAAATTACTTAAGAAAGCTTGACATTTTAATAAAATTGTATTCTAATTTAATAATGTGAAATGTTTCCTCATTTGTTCACTTACTCTCTAATATGCTAGAGTCTGCTGTAGATAATACTGTACAAGTCAAATGAGTCTGAGGCTGTTTCTACATATTACCATGAACAATAAATATTTATTGACATGCTCTTTGATGAAGACATTGAGAATAATAACAAGCTAAATTTAATCAATACAAAAGAAATTGAGAAGTAAAACTCAGCCCTAAGACCCCCTGGCTCATTTCTACCTACTTTCTCATCTATAAACTAGGACTTGTAATAGAATCTAGCTTTTAGGATTGTGGGATTAAATGAAATAACATGTGTAAAGTACATAGCATGGTTCTTTGTACATAGTAAATATTCAATAAATATTGCCTAATATGATTATGTTACTAATCTCTTCATTTATTATCTAATTATGTCTATTTTAATTATATTTCTATGTTCACTACCTATTAGAATCTTAATATTTTAATTTAAATGAAGTGTTCTTTGTGTACTAAAATATTAATGCTTGATTATATTTATAGCAAATTTGTTTCTAACATTTTTGCCTTTCAGAAAATTTGAGAGCCATTTGATAGTATTAATTCTTTTAATTATTTCTTCTTGAGATTTATCATTGCTTTTAAAGGTAGAAAATCTTTTCTGTTCCAGAAATACATACAAGATAATATGCTTATTTGAGCAGCAGCAGATGCTGCTGCGGCTTCTTCTTCTTCTTCTTCTTCTTCTTTCTTCTTCTTCTTCTTCTTCTTCTTCTTCTTCTTCTTCTTCTTCTTCTTCTTCTTCTTCTTCTTCTTCTTCTTTCTTCTTCTTCTTCTTCTTCTTCTTCTTCTTCTTCTTCTTCTTCTTCTTTCTTCTTCTTTCTTCTTCTTCTTCTTCTTCTTCTTCTTCTTTCTTCTTCTTCTTCTTTCTTCGTCTTCTTCTTCTTTTTGATAGCTGGACATTTTACATTTAACTCTTTGGTACAGATGAAATTGCAGGATGGGGTTGGGAAGTGGAGCTCAAATTTGATTTTCTAGCAAACATTGCTTACAATAAGTCTCATATATGGAATAACTCTGAGATTATTGATTTGCATTATATGTTCAATTTGCTTCATTAATCTTGTGTGTAAGATCCAGCTGCTCAAACCCCTACTACAAAATTCGAGGTTCTGCTTTCTGCTGTCTATTCTAATACTGCTCCCTCTGGTCTGGATTGGTTGAATCCACTGCTTCATGCTGAAATTTCCTTCTCTCCCCACAACAAGCACTTTGATTTACCTTTAGTTGCATCTTGGGTGTCTGACTTCACTTGGCTTCTATTGGCCAATCTGCCCCACATCACATGTGGTGGTATCCAAATCTGCTGCCCTGAGAAAGGGGTCAGACTCTGCCATGACAGCCTTTGGCAGATGCTGAATTTTACTTCTGTTTTCTTCTGTGCTATGAACCCTTCAAACTCAGCTATATTTGACAGCTTAATTTAATCTAAGTTTGCAAATGTCCTCAAAGCCGAAGCAATGATCTACTCACTTCTCTAAATTCTAACTCTTAAATAAATTTTTATTATGTCATGTTAGGTTTTTCACTGCTTTTATGAAAGTATTTTATATTTTATTTCATAATTTTAGTTGTTTTCAGCATTCTCTTATCAAATATAGACTTGCTCTGCATTATATCTTTTCAATTAAATACATATGTATCAATTCCCTTTTTAAATTATATTTCTTACGCAGAATTATCCTAGGTACATAGTAAAGTGCTTAACCCACAGGAGACACTCAAATAATATTTGATAATACAGACATGTGCCACATTAACAACATTTTGGTCAACAATGGATAACCTACATGAAAGTGGTCCCATAAGATTATAATAACATTTTTACTATACCTTTTCTATATTTAGATATACAAATACTCACAGTTGTGTTACAGTTGCCTACTGTATTCAGTGCAGTAACAGGCTGTGCAGGTGTTTTGCCTAGGAGAAACAGGCTATACCACATAGCCTAGGTGTGTAGTAGACTATGCCATCTAGGTTTGTAAAAGTAAACTCTATGATATTCACATAATGATGAAATTGCCTGACAAGACATTTCTCAGAATGCATTCCCATCATTAAATGATGCATGCCTGTAATTATAGAGATAACAGTGATAATGTCAGCCAATCAGAAAGCTTCAGATTGTAAAAAAAAAAAAAAAAAAAAAAAAAAAAAAAAAAAAAAAAAAAAAAAAAAAAAAAAAAAAAAAAAAAAAAAAAAAAAAAAAAAAGGCCAAATAATGCCAAAAACTCTGAAACATTGACTCTTAAACATGAGATATCTTACCATAAAATAGTTTGAAAGAATTATGATTGGAACATGTTTGTAACAAGAGAGAATCTGGATTCTGTCTAGAACATGCCTTTGTTTATTTGATTACAAAATATTCATGAGGCATATGAGAAAGAAGTAAGTATAAACATGAAAGTCAGGGAGAGAAAGAAGGCACCATCATCAGTATGATTTTTCTATTTGCCAGCAAAAGCTTGTGAACAATTTTTTCTGCACCCTTGATTTTCATAATTGTATGGAGAATTCCCTGACTTTCCAAATATTTGCAAACCATGTAATCATTTTACTATATTTCTGTGTCCTCTGCTAAACCACAAGTCTACAAGCAAAGGGACAGCTGATTTGTTCATGACTGTATTGACAGTACCAAGTGCATGGTGTAGTACATAATAGGTGCTAAATAAACTTTTATTAAATGAGAGGAGGATGCAGTATGTTCAGAGGCATAAGACATGGCTCTGCCTTGCTGGATTTAAAACTTTCATACATTTTGTCATTTGTTGCTGGCAAGAACCTTATGAGACAGCTTTATCACCATAATTTGTGAAGACCACTGTCTTTTTTTTTTAATGAAGGAATTGAGACCCATAGAATATATAAAACTTACCCAGAGTCACATTGTTTTTTAGTGGTAAAGCCAATATTTCTCTGAATTCAATGTTTCATATTCTTCCTTTATGCCACAATGCCTCCCTGTGAGTGAAACACAGGTGACAAAACACAACAGAAAGTTAAATTTAAAATATCCAGGATGACTGTAAATGATTTAAAAGTTCAAAGAATAAAAACAGTGAAAATGAGATACAGTAGGCTCACAGAGGAGTTGGAGCTTAGGTTAACTCCTCAAGACGATAAATAAAGAGTGGATCACAGGTCATCTCAGGAAAAAGAATTTCAGAACTCTCCTCAGGATTTTTAAAGTCTATTTATGTTCTTGTTTTTTCTAATGATCATGGTTGATTAACACTATAAATACTGTGGAAGTAAGAAATGCTTCACTCACAAGCCACATAACATAGCATGGATGTTACAGTGGCATGCGAATCATGAGATTGATACAGTCTTGACTTTTGCCTCATAAAACTATACCAAAAAATAATTAAATGGGAAATGTTCAGGATATTCACACAATACTTTACTAATCTAAATGATAATACTCAGTATCTGAGTCCATGTTATGCCTAATGATGACTGCAGGAAAAAAAAAAAGCATGAAGAGCCAGTAATGCATTCTGATTCCTGCCAAAAGCTAGCATGGAAATTTCACCACTTGATGAGAAGAGGGATTGTTCAGTGCAGAATTGACAATGACCCCTATGATGCTTTCAAATGACTGAGCTCTCTAGATTCAGATAAAATGTCTACAAGATATCTTATTAGTTAAGCATTTCTTTTTTTCAAAGCAATGCTTACCGGCATTATGCTGATTTAAGAAATCCCATTCTGACTGTTAATGAAAACTTAATGGAGCTGACATAAGTAAGATGATCTTAAGCTTGCCTCACTCTCTAAATTGCCTTTTTTGTTGCCTTCTGGAAAATGGCTAGATCATTGAGCACTGATGTCATGTCACAGTATGAAAGGAAAACTGGTGAACAACACTGGGAAGCTGAAGTACATCCATAATACAGCCAGGCAGGCCCTGGGGTCATATAAAAACATGAAGAAGTAGGAACTAGGATATCAGAGCAAGTGTCAAGAAATCAGTAATTTGGAAGTAATCCAGGCAGACTTGATTTTGCTTCCAAACTCTACCTGTTAATAGCTTTGTTAATTTGGGGGGAGTTACTTAACTTTTCTCAGCTTCAGTTTCTTCATCACCAAGACAGATTATATAAAAATAGTATCTGTTGCAAATGCTTATGTGAAGACTAAAAGAGAAAAATCAGGCAAAATATTTAGGATTGTGCTTGACACATAGCTTTCCACCATCATCATGATTTTCACTGACATTAACAGGAATAAGATAGGGGTATAGCAATTAAGATATCTGAAAAACAAAAAAGAGAAATAATAAAGTGTAGCAGCTCAAGACAGGCAAGAATGAGAAATCCAACACAGCGGTAGGTCCTGTAACCCGGGTCCTGGGACGTGGGGGAGGCTTGGCTGCCTCCCCGATGGGATGTGCCCCGAGGTTCTTGTCCCTGCCAGCGTGGTGATTTTGTTCAAATAAATATCGGACCCAAAGAGTTTTGCAGAAAAGCGATTTATTAGGCAGAGAGAGAGAGAGAAGAGAAGTAGGGAGAGAGAGAGAGCTCCCGTGCTGTCGTGGGAGGGGATCCAGAGATGGAGTCTGTATAGGTAAGGGAGTGGGGGAATTTCAACCCCTGAGTTACTCCCACCCCATTCAAGTTCTCGTCCAGTGAGAGGAGCTTTTCCAGACTTCCCCTGGAGTGACTGATCTACAGATGCTGAATAGGCTGCCTGGCTCGCAATAGAGCCCCTCCTTCCAAGGCTTCTGGCAGGCTTTCTAAACAAAGGAAGCTCACCTGGGCAGTCTACTTAACCTGCACAGGCAAAAGTTAGACAAAGAACTGTAGCTCCTGGATGGGGACGTGAATGAAGGCTGGGGGGGCATGTGGCTCGGAAATTTCTGCTTTTGAAACCACGCCCCTTGTGGACTTGGGAAGATAAGTTAACACCGTCTTCAGTCCTAGAGCCACAAATCATTGAAAGAATTTAGAGATCATCTAGTCAAATGTCTCTGTTTTACAGATGAGCAACTCAATGCTAAGAGACGTCTCAATGATAAAACTATTTTTGAAAACATTTTCCTTTTGATTTGGGTAGCTAATCTTATATTTTAAAAAATTGGCTGTTTTTATAAAGCTAAACATGGACTTACCATGTTTATATGGACAACCTAGTCATTCTATTCTTAAGTATTCACCCAAGAGAAATAAAAACTTACATCCACACAAAGAATTGCATACAAATGTTCATAGCAGCTTTGTTGGTAACAGCCTAAAGTGAAAACAGTCAAATGTCCGTCAACAGGAGAATGGATAACTAAATTTCATATAATTGAAAGCATTCAACAATGAAAAAGAATGAACTAGTAGTGCACACAGCATGGATGTATTTCAAAAGCATTACGCTGGGCAGAAGAAACAGTACAAAGAGTACATACTGTCTGATTCTACTTATATGAAGTTCTGAAGAATACAAACTACAGAAATCCAAAGCATAACAATAGTTGCCTGGGTCTTGAGGGTATGAGGTGGCATGAGTTTGTGAAGGGGCATGAGAGAACTTTTGGGGGTGCTGGAAATTATGTCTTTTATAAAATGTTTTACATCTTAGTTGTGCTGGTGGTTACGCAGCATATAGATTTGTCAAAACTCATTAAAACTGTATACTTAAGTTGTGTATATTTTATTGTATCTAAATTACACCGCAATGAAGTCATTTTTTCTCAATCAGGTTGATCATATTCAAATAAGTCGATTTTAAAGAGACAACTGCTTGATGCTTTATCCTTTTCTATGGGAAAACTAAAATTCAAAGACAGATCTTTGTTAACTAGTTAGCTAGTTAGCTGAATTCACAATGAGCTAGTGCTCACTAAGCTGAGCTTTGCTGAGTAATTAGTGCAAAATTCTGTTCTTCTTGTCCTTATTCTGAGAGACAGCCTGGTGAAATGGCATAAGTCTTGGCTTTGGAGGCACAGGGATATGTCTTGGTGACATGGCCTCCCCTCTTACTAGCTGTGTGGCTTTGATCACTTTCTTTAGACCTATCTGATCTACCTTTTGCTCATCTCTCCATCTGGCAATAAAATTCCTATTATAGGGTTTCTATAAAGATAGAATAATACAATATAAAAAGTAACCAGAAAATGGTAGGCTAGGCACTTGATAAATTGTAGCTATGACTACTATTAATTTATTTGGCCACAGACCCAGAGCTGTGCCACAGGTACACTTTGATTTGTGAGCTGGTGAAACAATGCCTCCAGTCTGCATTTACCTATTAGTGCAACAAATATTAGTGCCTGTGACATGCCATGCAGTGTTTTAGACTCTTGGACTTTAGTAGAGAACAAAAGAGTTACATTCTAGTAGAAGGAAACTGAAAATGGATAAACCAATACATGGATTAAATGACAGGTGATAACCTACACCAAGAAGAAACATTAACAAAGTAAGAGAAAAAGAGAATGATTAAGGATGGTAGGAAGTTGCCATTTGACGTAAGCTGCTTAGAAGCAGCTGACCTCCTAACATGATATTTGAACAGAAACCTGAAAAAAAATAGACCTGAAAAAAAAAGAGATATGCAAAGAAATAGTTAGATGGAAAGTATTCTAGGTAGTGGGGAGAGAGCAGGGAAAAGGCACTGTTGCAGAGTCTGCTTGGCACATTTGGGAATATACAGGAAGCCTGGGGAGCTATGTGCATGGTTTTCAAAATTTAGAACAGTGCCAGTCATTTGTGCAGGGTATGATGACATACACAATTTACCAACTGTTCACAGTGTTGAATTCCACCTCTCCTGTATTTGCAACTGAATTTTCCACTTAGAAGCAAATCTTTCTATAAAATTCCTATTTCTGTTGTCTTGCATACCAAGAAGAAGCGGTTGCCTTTCTATGTACACTTTGTAAATAGTAAACATTTATTAAAATGTAATTAAAATAAGTAGATAGTAGTCCAAATAAGCTTTCTCTTTGCTTAAGGGAGATGTAAATCTGCACCTTCAGTGTGATGGGAAGCAGCTGAACTCTAAGGTGCCATTTGTCATTGACATGGGAAATAATGTTTTCCATTCTCATTATGCACCCAGGAGCAGGAAGGAAGCTGAATGTGGGGATGAAAAATGTAAGTGCTCAAATCCACCACTTCTTGTTCTAACTTTCTCCTGTTCCTTCAGGATAAAAAATGCAAAATCAAAAGCAATAAGGCACAGAAATAGTCCTTTTATTATTTTAGCCATTACCTGTTAATCTAGGTCAACAAAATGGGGTGCATTGCAACTAGGAGAAGAGAAGGCTAAACTGTTCAGGTGGAGGTCAGTATGAGCACTCACTGCCTTTAACAAGTGACCATGTGCTTCAACACAGTCCAGATGGCAGCCAATGGCTTCTCTCGCTCAGCTTGCCCTTGTCATCTGAGTTTTACTGCTGGAAAAAATATACAAAGACAAAAACTAGAGATGCTTCCTTATCTCTGGTACCAGCACAATTCACCCGAACTTTCCAATACTTTGGCCACATACTGAGGCACAATAGAATTCAACCCCAAGAAGCCCCAGGGATCATTCCTGAGAAGCGCTAGTCTAAAGCCAGTCATATGATGGCTCAACGTAGTTAAGAAGTGCAAGCAGGGTGTTAACTGGCACACCACAAAAATCATGAGAAATAAATGTGATGTCAGTGATAAATATGAGTAGAGCTAGGATCTATTAGCAAAATAATGAAGTTGTGCATGGGAAAGGAAGAAAGCAGTCTCTTTAGTTCTCAGGGAAAGGATATTTTGGTGAATAAATTAGTTCATTCTTACACTGAAATAGAGACATACCTAAGACTGGGTAATTTATTTTAAAAAAATAACTTTAATTGGCTCACAGTTCTGCAGGTTGTGCAGGAAGCATAGTGGCATCAATTTCTGGGGAGGCCTCAGGGAACTTACAATCATGGTGGAAAGGGAAGGGGAAGCAGGTGCATCTTACATGGCCAAAGCACGAGGAAGAGAGAGAGGGAACAGTTACTACACACTTTTAAACGGCCAGATCTCACAAGAATTTACAATCACAATAACAGCACCAAAGTGAATGGTGTTAATCCATGAGAAACCACCCACATGATCCAATCACCTCCCACTAGACCCCACCTCCAACAATGGGGACCATAATTAAAAATGGGATATGGACAGGAATGCAGATCCAAATCATGTCATTTTGTCCCTGACACCTCTCATCTCATGTTCTTCTCACATTGCAAAATATAATCATGTCTTCCCAGCAATCCCCCAAAGTCATAACTCATTTCAGCATTAATTCACAAGTCCGAAGCCCAAAATCTCATCTGAGACAAAACTAGTTCCTTCCACCCATGAGCCTATAAAATCAAAAAACAAGTTAGTTACTTCCAAGATAAAATGGGGACACAGGCATTAGGTAAATATTTCCATTCCATAAAATAGAAATCAGCCAAAAGAAAGTAGTTACAGGTACCATACAAGTCTGAAACCCTGCAGGGCAGTGATTAAATCTCAAAGCTCCAAAATAGTCTCCTTTGACTCCATGTCTCATGTCCACAACACTCTGATGCAAGGCTTTGTGCAGCTCCACCCTTGCGACTTTGCAGGGGTCAGTTCCCATGGCTGCTCTCATGGGCTGGCATTGAGTGTCTGCAGCTTTTCCCGGCACAGGGTGCAAGCTGCCAGTGGATCTACCATTCTAGGGTCGGGAGAATGGTAGTCTTCTTCTCACAGTTTCACTAAGCAGTGCCCCAGTGGGAACTCTGTGTGGTTCAAACCCCACATTCACCCTTTACACTACCTTAGTAGAGCTCCTCCATGAGGGCTCTGCTCCTGCAACAGGCTTCTGCCTCTGCAACAGGCTTCTGCCTGGACATCCATGCTCTTCCATTCATCCATCCTCAGAAATCTAGGCAGAGGTTCCCAAACCTCAGCTTTTGTACTCTGCACACCTGCAGGCTTAACACCATGTGGAACCTGCCAAAACTTATGGCTTGAACCCTCTGAAGCAGTGGCCTGTGCTGTATGTGGACCCCTTTTAGCCATAACTGGAGCTGGAGTGGTTAAGATCCAGGCACCACTGTTCAGGACATCAGGATCCTGGGCCTGACCTATGAAGCCATTTTTCCCTCCTATGCCTCTGGACCTGTGATGGGATGGGTTGCCATGAAGGTCTCCGATTGCCTTCAAGGGTTTCTCCTCATTGTCTTGGCCATCAGCATTTGACTCCTTTTTACTTACGCAAATTTTCACAGCCTGCCTTAATTGCTCCTCTGAATGAGCTTTTCTTTACTACCACATGGCCAGGCTGCAAATTTTTCAACCTTTTATGGTCTTGCTCCCCTTTTAAATATAAGTTGCAGTTTTAGGTTATTTCTTTGCTCACACATATAAGAATAGGCAGATAAAAACAGCCAGGTCACTTCTTGAATGTTTTACTGTTTAGAAATTTCTTCCACTACATACCATAAATTATCATTCTCCAGTTCAAAGTTCCACAAATCCATAAGGCATGGGTGTAATGTGACCAAGTGCTTCACTAAAGCATAACAAAAGAGCACTTTTCTCCAGTGCTCAATAAGTTCCTCATTTCCATCTGCAACTTCCTCAGCCTGGACTTTATTGTCCATATTACTATAATTTTGATTACAACCATTCAACAAGTCTCTAAGAAGTTCCAAATTTTCTCTCATCTTTCTGCCTTCTTCTGAGACCTCTAAACTCTTCCAACCTCTCCCCATTATCCTGTTCCAAAGTCACTTCCACATTTTCAGGTAGCAATGCCCTATCCCTTGGTACCAATTTTCTGTATTAGTCCATTCTCACACTGCTATAAAGAACTATCTGAGACTGGGTAATTTATAAAGAAAAGAGATTTAATTGGCTCTCAGTTCTTCAGGCTATACAGAAAGCATAGTGGCATCATCTTCTGGGGATGCCTCAGGGAACTTAAGATCATGGCAGAAGATTAAGGGGGAGTAAGGCATTTCTTACATGACCAGAGCAGGAGTAATAGAGAGAGGGGGAGGTACTACACACCTTTAAACAATCAGATCTCACGAGAACTCACTATCGTGACAACAAAACCAAGGGGAAATGGTGTTAAACCATGAGAAACCACACCTATGATTCAATCACCTCCCACAAGGCTCCACCTCCAACATTGAGGATTACTCATTGAACATGAGATTTGGATGGGGACAAACATCCTAACCATATCAATGAGGACCCTTCTAAAAGGCTGAAAAAGGTTTCTCAATTTTATCTCTATGTACCTTCGAGTAGCTTCTTGGGACTGATGGCATTCACTATGGATAATCTCCACCTGAGCTCTGCTTTCGTTAGTACAGACAGTGGAAGTCACTTGTATTAACAAGTATTCCAAGGAAAAAAGAACTGAGAAAGAATGCAGGGAGAACCCTAGTTTTTCTGTGGGAGTATTTTGAGTGTTTAGTCAATTCAGCCCACTAGCTGTTCATATTAAATAAACAGATTGTAGTTTATTTGGTGATTGCTGGACCACAAAAGCACCGAGTGGAAATCCAAATTCAACTTTAGACAAACCTGGAGATAAGGTACTGCATAGTTTCCTGAAGTTGGTAGAATGTCACGTATAACTGCTCCACACTTGGGCCAACCTGTAATGACCACTGTGCTTCTCATAACTATGGATAAAGATCTAATAGAAGCTGCTGCTGAATCTATGTTAATCAATATACAAAGTTATCAATACCCAGAGAAATTAGAGGCAATAAAAATATTATAAAGCATTACCTAAGTTCAACAATATTGCCTCTATTTAAAAACAGAAAATAGAGAAAATTTTGTATTTTAAAACTTTAACTCAAGATTAAAAATGAATGTTCATAATAACATTGATGAGTAGCAATAGATACTGTGTGTTTTATATTTTTATAAGTTCTCCACATATTATTTATCAAAAATAGCCCATATTTGTTAGCACTTTATAGATTTAAAATGTTGTTCAGAAAAATTCAGTCAGTTAGTGCTCATGAAATCTTGAGAGATGGGTATTATTACTATCTCAGCCATTTTCCTAAGAAAACCAAGACTCCATGATGGTGAATCATTTTCCCTCATTTCTACAGGCGAATACCAGTGGCAGCACTAAGAGTCACACAAAAGGTGTTTGATTCCAAAATCCTTTGATACTTTCCAATGCTGCCTTTTTCCTAAAACCTCAAAACATAATTTTACACAAATGAAACTGATGATTGAAGAATCCCCCCATAAACAAGGCATACTTCACCGTCATAGATACTAAATACGATTGTTTAATTTGTGGGTATGAGAGAGTGAGAAAGAGACAGACAGGGAGAGAGAAACACACACAGAGAGAAGCCGTTTAAAGGAGAAGGAAGAATGACCTTATTTCATCCCTCATGCCTTTCTCTGCAATCCCTCCTGCCCTGTCCACTTTTTTAAAAAACATTTTTGTGTCCTAGAACTACCCATTACCATTGCCAAATACCAAAGCTGATTATTTAGCATTTTCTGAAATCCATAAAATGGTAGTCCTTGACATTAAATAGTTTTCGCTGATAACTACTTTGATAAGTAGGTTTCTGATGTTAAAATTGTGCTTTTAACAACTGGTTTACCCAAGCAAAGATAATTATGCAGACTTAATGTTTTTTATAATTTAAAATATATTATTTTAAGGTATATCATATGCACAGGACAAAGTGTCAGAGTATCTTGCTGTTACTTACATATTTAGTAAGTTAAAACAGAGTGTCAGGTAGTGCAAAAGATGGCAGGGAGTTTAAATTTCAAGGAGGACCATGTTGTAGACTACTCTGAGGCCACGACCAGGACCAATGACAGGGAGTGCAGAGATGGATTAACAATGCCCGTCATGGCTTCAGGAGTGGGGAGTGGCACTTACTTCCCATCCTGAAGTTATTATATCTTGCCAGACTTAGAAATAAAATATCAAAATGTCTTTCATTAAAAGGCAAGTTCATAATTTACATGTCAGTCTATAAAGAGAACCACATACTTATTTCTAATTCCCTGAGTTGTACTTCTCGGATGATCTTCGAGTGAGGATTTTAATCAATGCATGCTGGGTGATTTTAGAGCCTGAGACAGCCTAGTCTGACATTTGACTGGGTGTGTTTCAGTGTTTCAGTACGTGGGCAGTAAAGCAGAGATGCTGGAAAGAGAAAAAGAAAAGAGTTTACTTCAAGACTGACCAGGATATTCAGAAGTGTGCTAAACATTAAGAACATCTGACCTGGGTAGTGTCATATCAAAGTTCAATATATCTGGCCAGAGCAAGTGTATATAGTGCCTCTCCGCTGTTCCTACCTCCATCCCTGCCATCTGTCCCTGGGTTGTCTCTCAAATTCACGTGTGTCCCTGATTGAAGACAGGAGATGTTCAGCCTCAAGTTCTTGCATTAATATTGAACTGCAAAATAGCTTACTTAATTAAATAAAAACTGCAAATAACTTTTATTATTTTCCCACTGTCATTTCATTAGGTCCATTTGATTTTGGTCTACTTTTCTGAAATTGCCTACATTCACGGAGTTAATCTTTAGCATTTTTATTGGTTTGGACCAAGTTGGTTATTTG
The DNA here is from genome assembly GCA_004027715.1 of Plecturocebus donacophilus. Lineage (NCBI taxonomy): Eukaryota > Metazoa > Chordata > Mammalia > Primates > Pitheciidae > Plecturocebus > Plecturocebus donacophilus. The sequence continues at coordinate 54,707 of PVKP010003952.1, forward strand.
TTTGTCGTATCCTGACACCTAGAAGACAAACAACATAAATGAAAAGCAAAATGAATATCAACCCCTGACACCCACGCACCTCCATTGTGTAGATAAAGAAACTGAGGCACATCAGTTTAAAGTCCCAGTTCACACTGTTAGCAAAAGGCAAGCTGAGATGTAGGCCCAGTCAACCTAATTTCAGAGTCTGAGCTCTAAACACTCCGCTTACTATGCTAAACAGGGTGTAGAGTATTGCCCTTAGAAAGTTAAGCTATAAAATCAGCACAGAAATATGCAAAATCTCTCCAAGGAGGCAACATGACCATCTGGCCAGAGTAGACCTTCTCTGTAAACTCATTAGAGTTATTAATGTGATGATCTTAAAAGGGTAGTTGGTCATCTGCGGAACGCAGTAAAATGAGAGTCCCAGAGACAAAGACTAACAGTGCATGTGCAGTGCTAATCAGGGGAGAGAAGCCTTTGGCTACCAGGTGAAAACATTAGGGCAGGCTTCTCTGGTACCTGGATAGTGGAGAAAACAGCCTCTAGTTATTTTAGTTGGGGTGTATTTCTTTTTTTTCTTTTTTCTTTTCCATTTAAGTTTTTTTTTTTAATTGCATTTTAGGCTTTGGGGTACATGTGAAGAACATGCAAGATTGTTGCATAGGTACACACATGGCAGTGTGAGTTGCTGCCTTCCTCCCCCTCACCTATATCTGGCATTTCTCTAGTTGGGGTGTATTTCTTAAGATCAACCAACGCTCTTTACTCTAATTTATGTTCACCAGGTAAATGTCTGATTAGTTTGCCCATAGGGAGGCTCTTGCCATCCAAATATTTTGATAACGTACTAAAGTAGGATTCTCTGAATAAAGTATAAACTTTAAATAATGTTAATGTATCAATATTGGTTAATTGATTATAACAAATGTGCCACCCTAAGGTAAGATGTTAATTATAGAGAAAGTTGGATGTGAAGTATGTGGGAATTCTCTGTACCATCTTTGATTTTTCAGCAAATTGGACTGTTGTAAAAAATAAAGGCCAATAAACAATAATAATAAATTAGAAATCTGCTTAAGCAGCAGTCTTTTCTGTTTATTTGGTGTGCTCTTTCCCTGAACATTTACTGTACTTTCAGAAAACACAGCATCAGGTCTTCGAAGTGGAGGGCCAAACAGACAGCATATAACAGAATCCGCTAAAGTAAAGACTATGTCATAAGGACTCTTACAGTCAGCTGGTCAACCTTCCCTGGTAAAATGCCTTCCCTTTCATAAACTACCTTTGTAACTTTAGTATGGCTCAAGGTAGGACCAAGGCAGGCAGATGTAAGATCCTTGATGCTTCATCTTGCTGTTAGACTAGATCATTGTAAATCCTTAAGCAATCCATTCTAAAATTAGGACCGATGAGGCTGAGCTTACATATGGGGTACCTGTGGCTTGAAAAATTCACTATGAAACAAGTAAAGAGGAAAAATTGAAAACACGAGAGACCTACTCCGTACTAACTGGGTGGTATTGGACAAATCATTTAACTGCTCTGAGCCTAAAGTTTTTCATATAAAGCATTGTAGATTACTTCACTCATCTATAGAGCCTCTATAAGGATCAAAACCCATATGAATTTCCTTTCTAAAGTGTATGTAACTACACAAACCTAAGTGTTGCTACCATAGATCTTGAGTATAGTCACAGAGCTCTCACGTATGCAGTACTTAACCACAAGCCATGTGCTGTTCCAAGCAAATTTTGTATGCTAACTCATTCCATCTCACAATAATCTTGTAGCAAATTCTGTGATGTGTCACCCCAAAACTGACCACAGGATCAAGACCCTCATTTCTCCAGCTACCTAAGACAGTGTTGGCGAATGACCATTCAGAGCTGAGTTGCTCTCCAGAAGTTGCTTTCACCCAAAGGAACTGCTTCATTCAAAGTTATGAGCCCTCACTGGGGGGAGTCCACTTCTAATGACCAGTCACTGTGGGTGAGAAGGGACAAAGGCTCAGTCTCCTTACCCTATTATGAGACTGCTCTCTAAAGGACCATCCAACTCCCCAGCGTCCATGGTGGGCTAAGGCCTCTGTTGCACCTGCATTACAGCCCAATTTCTCTTCCCCATCCTGCTCCTCTCACCCTGTTACAGTGTTATTCTTCAGAGCCTTCCCCAGTGAGCCATCTATACACAATGGTCTGCCTCAGAGCCTGCTTTGGGAAGCACTGAACATAAGATGGGTGCTATGGAGTACTGTCATTTCCTTTTTAAAAAACTTATATTTTAAGGCTGGGAATGGTGGCTCATGCCTGTAATTCTAGCACTTTGGGAGGCTGAGACAGATGGATCACCTGAGGTTAGGAGTTCGAGACCAGCCTGGCCAACATGACAAAACCCTGTTTCTACTAAAAATATAAAAATTAGCCAGGTGTGGTGGCGGGTGCCTGTAATCCCAGCTACTTGGGAGGCTGAGGCAGGGGAATCATTTGAACACAAGAGGTGTGAAGGTTGCATGAGCCGAGATCACACCACTGCACTCCAGCTGGGGACACAGAATAAGACTCCATCTCAAACAAACAAACAGAAAAACTTTTATTTTAGAATTGGGAGTACATGTGCTAGTTGTTAGAAGGGTATATTGCATGATGCTGAGGTTTGAAGTACAAAGGAATCCATCACCCAGGTAGTGAGCATAGTACCCACAGAGTAGTTTTTCAACCCTTGGACCCCTTCTCTGCTTCCCCTCTAGTAATCTCCACTGTCTATCATTATCATTTTTATGTCCATGTGTACCCAATGTTTAGCTCTCACTTATAAGTGAGAACATGCGATATTTTCTTTTCTGTTTCTACATTAGTTTGCTCAGGATAATGGCCTCCAGCTGTATTCACGTTGCTGCAAAGGATGTGATTTTGTACATTTTCATGGCTGCATAATATTCTATGGTGAATCTGTAGCACATTTTCTTTATTCAATCCAGAGTTGATGGAGACCTGGGTTGATTCCATGTCTTTGATATTGTGAATAGTGCTGCAGTGAACATACAAGTACATGGGTCTTTTTGGTAGAAAAATTTATTTTCCTTTATATTACCCTAATTTTCAAAAGGTCTAGTAACTTACTGGACTTCATGTGGCTAGTAAATAGCAGAGCCAAGATTTGAGAACAGGCTATCTAGAAAATGTTTTTACTGTGACATTTGGCAAAGGCATCTCTCTCAGTGAGTGGACTGTGTCAGATGTGTTGTTCGATTAATGTCTGTGCTAGAAGCAGAACCCCAGGACCTGGATAGTACCTGTCACAACTTCAGAGGAAAAGAAAAGCTACTCTGAAAAAACAGTGAGGTAAATTTGAATCTGAATATCTGGGGGTTAATCCGGAATGGAGGAGATGAGGAGAGAGAGTGAAGGGAGATGTGGGACCGTTTAACTGGGGGAATGCTGTGGGCAGTGTGATGTGCTTCTCTCTATGACATGCCTTCCCGCAAATGTCTTCAGTAAAATCTACCCAACGTGGGAAAAGGTTGACATTGTATTTATTTGTTAGGGCTGCCATAGCAAAGTACCACAAACTGAATGGCTTCAACAACAAAAATGTATTGCCACAGTTCTGGAGGTTAAAAGTTCAAGATCAAAGTATTGGCAGGGTGGGGTCCTTCCGAGGGTGGTGAGGGACGGATCTGTTCCTTGCCTCCCTTCCAGCATCTGGTGGTTTCTCGGCAATCTTTGATATTCCTTGCTATATAAAAGCATCACTCTGATCTCTGCTTCATCTTCATGTGGCATTACCCTGTGTCTGTGTTCATATTTCCTCTTTGTATAAAGACAACAGCCATACTGGTTTAGAGGCCCACATTATTCCAGTATGACCTCACTTTAACTATTTATACCTGCAACAACCCTATTTCCAAATAGAGTCACATTCTGAGGTACTAGGAGTTAGGAATATTCACCATATGAATTTTTGTGGCACATAATCTAATTCATAATCTACGCATATTGGATTTCTTGTGCAAATCTGTAAAGGGATTGGGTTCTACATCTGAGTCAATGTAGTAACAAACAGAGACCACTTATCCATCATGAGATGAGGACAATAAGATTGTGAGTTTTGGGAGATATGTGGCATGGCCTATAGCTCTCTCAAGTTGACAAACTAGAATTAAAGGCAAGCCTACATGTGTCTTAAGGGGTGGCAGACAGCTATGGTTTGAATGTTAGTCCCCTCCAAAACTCATACGTTAGAAACTTAATCCCCAATGCAACAGTGTTGGGAGGTAGGATATAATGGGAGGTGTTTATGTCATGAGGGCTCTGCCCTAGTGAATGAAGTCATTCTACATTGAAAATGGCTTTCAGGAGTGGGTTCACCCCTTCTGCTCATCTGCCATGCAAAGAACAGCATTCCTTCCCCACCCACACACACATACACATGCAAACACACACAGGATGCAGCATTCAAAGCACCATCTTGGTGGCTGGGTGTAGTGGCTGATGTCTGTAATCCCAGCACTTAGGGAGGTTGAGGTGAGTGGATCACTGAGCTCAGGAGTTTGAGACCAGTCTAGCCAATGGGAGGTTGAGGCAGGTGGATCACTTGAGCTCAGGAGTTCAAGACCAGCCTAGCCAACATGGTGAAGCTCCATTCCTACAAAAAATACAAATATTAGCCAGATATGTTGGCACGTGTGTGTTGTCCCAGTTACTCAAAAGGCTGAGGCAGGAGAATCACTTGAGCCTGAGAGGTAGAGACTGCAGTGAGCCCAGATCACACCACCTACACTCCAGCCTGGGTGACAGAGTGAGACTCTGTGTCTCAAAAAAAAATGTACTACCATGGAAATGAAGGCTGAGCCCTTATCAGGCATCCAACCTGCTGGTACTCTAATCTTAGACTTGCCAGCCTCCAGAACTATGAGAGATAAAAGTCTGCTTTTTATAAATTACCCAACCTCAGATATGCTGTTATAATAGCACAAAACAAACTAAGATAAGGACCTAGCTAAAATCTGGATGATAATGGCTTAAAATGAAGGAAATACAAGGGCTACTATCAATTGCCTCTCCAATATGACCTGAAGACTTTATAGAACCAACTCTATCCTTTTAACCACCCCTAAAGATCATCTACTCTTGTAAATCTTCAGGTCCATTAAAAGGGAGGACTTCTTCTACTTCTTTTACATCTTTTAATATGTCTAGTATACAGGAAAATAGCTTACTGGAGATGGATTATTAGATTACTAGATTTCTGTAAGGGAACTCATAGTACCTAGACTGCTGGGAAAATATACAATTTTTGATGATGCAGCACTGCTATTGTAAGACAAGTACAGATAAGTTTTCTTGATATCTGACTTAAAGAAAAGCTGATAGTACAGGTAAAATCATGCTATATAGTATAGAAATTTTCTACCCAAATGACCTGAGCTAAATCCACCACTGGCATTTACTAGCTGTGTGACTTTGGGCAATTTATTTGACATTTCTGTGTCTCAGTTCCCTTGTCTGTTAAATGGGGATAATAATAATATACTTTGTCTCAATTGGCTCTTATGAGAATTAAAGGACTTAAGGGAGTAAAACACTTAGAATTCTGGCTCGCATGTAGTAAGTAAGCTCTTGGTCAATGGCAGCTATTATAATATTGTCAAAATAGCAACTGTCTTTCACACTACCAAAATGTGATGCCACTGGCTCAGTTTTAAGATAGGCTCAAAATAAGCACAACTCTTAAAATTAAGTAGAACAGAGGAAATACTCTCCTTGCAAGACTTATTTTAACTGTTGGATGAAATTTAAATCACTGGTCAGGGGCCAGACAATATTTGCCAAATACTTAGGCCATTATACATATTTCAGATAAAAATTGCCCAAGCCCAGTCTCTATATCATCAGCCAAGGCAACTGCGTACTTATAAATAAAACTTCTTGGCTCAAGCCTCTGATGATAATAATTTAATTATATGTTTAGTTCATTAACATCATCAAATAAAAATTCTGATTGCTTAAGAATATAAATTATATGAAAAGCTGGTTCTCTGGGAAAAAATAAAACAAACAATCAAAAAAGAATATAAATTCTAAGCCAACATGCAATTTCAGAGTAACCATTATCTTTTACTCACTTTAAAAATGTTTTGGTAGAATGATTTATTTTCTTTTGCTATATACCCAGTAATGGGATTGCTGGATCAAATGGTAGCTCTGCTTTAAGCACTTTGAGAAGCCTCCAAACTATTTTCCATAATGGCTGAACTAACTTACATTCCCACCAACAGTGTCTAAGCATCCCCTTTTCTCAGCAGTCTCACCAGTATCTGTTGTTTTTTGACTTTTTAATAATAGCATTCTGACTGGTGTGAGATGGTACCTCATTGTGGTTTGATTTGCATTTCTCTGATGATTAGTAATGATGAGCCTTTTTTCATATATTCATGAGCTGCTTATATGTCTTCTTTTGAGAAGTCTTCGTTCATATCCTTTGCCTGTTGTTTAATGGGGTTATTTGTTTTTTGCTTTTTGATTCATTTAAGTTCCCTGTAGATTCTACATGTTGGGCCTTTGTCAGATGCATAGTTTGTGAATATTTTCTCCCACTCTATAGGTTGTCTGTTTATTCTGCTGCTAGTTTATTTTGCTGTGCAGAAGTCCCACTTGTCAATTTTTGTTTTGGTTGCCATTGCTCCTGGGGACTTAGCCAAAAATTATTTGCCAAGGCCAATGTCAAGAAGAGTATTTCCTAGGGTTATCTTCCAGGATTTTAGTGTTTTGAGATCTTACGTTTAAATCTTTGATCCACTTTGAGTTAATTTTTGTACATGGTAAAAGGTAGGGGTCCAGCTTCAATCTTTGCATAGGACTAGCCAATATCCGAGAACTACTTATTGAATAGTGAGTCCTTTCCCCATTATTTTTGTTTGCCTTGTCAAAGACAAATGGTTATAGGTATGTGGCTTTATTTCTGAGTTCTCTATTCTGTTCTATTGGTCTGTATGTCTGTTTTTGTACCAGTACCATGCTGTTTTGATTACTATATATTCATTGCTCTGCTATTCACAGTAGCAAAAACATGGACTCAACCCAGGTTCCCATCAATGATAGACTGGACAAAGGAAAGATGGTACATAAACATCAAGGAATACTATGCAGCCATAAAAAGTGAAATCATGTCTTTTGCTGCAACATGGAAGCAGTTGGAGGCCACAATCCTAAGCAAATTAATGAAGAAGCAGATAGCTGAATATTGCACATTCTCACTTATAAGTGGGAGCCAAACAATGAGCACACATGAACACAAATATAAGAATAGACACCGTGAACTTCTGAGGGCAGAGGAGAAAAGGGAAATGTGGGATGAAAAACTACCTGTTGGGTACTCAGCATCACACAAAATTTCCATGTAACAAACCTTCACATGTATCCCCTGTATCTAAAATAAAAGTTAAAATTTAGAAAAAAAAAAAACTGTGTTTGGGGAGAAAAAGAATGACACCTCATAGATAATAACTGTTATGAGAAGAATTGGGATAAATTTAAAAATTGCAATGCTGGGTGGAGCTTATACATGATAATAAAAGACAAAGATCTGATTTATTCACCAAGTTTGACTCTTAAAGCAAACCCCAACATGATGGGGTTCCTACCTTAGCAAAACCTGTCCATTATCTCAGCTTTGTAAATCCCACCACACAGGAGGCAGCAGAGGTTCTGCATCTGCAAAATGAGAAGATAAAAATGTTTTTCAGCACACCACTGAAGAATCAAAGAGAGATAATTTATATAAAAGCAATCTGAAAACTATAAAATGTATATGTCATAGCTATTATGCTTATAAAGGAAGTTATGAGTCCTCAATAAGTACTAGATACTATTATGTAAAAAAAAATATAGTACAATATTCAAAAGAAGTAGCATTTGTGTACCACTTAAGAGTTTACAGAACATTTTTATATTTATTATATCTGTTCACTCTCATGCCATCTTTGAAGAAAGGCAGTCAGTCATAGCTATATTTGTTTACCAAGAATAACACTGAAGCTCAAGATAATATACATGGCAAAGCCAAGACTAAAACATTCATTTTCTTCTGTGATCTCAGATCTTGGCTCTTTTATGCTTCTTTTAAAAAAAGAAATATGCATGTGTGTTACCTTGAGCTTTAATCTCCAAACTTAACTTCATTGTCCATATCTTTCTTTTATCAGTAAAGTAAAAATAATATGAGCTAGTTCCCCTTCTTTTTAAGTGAAAAGCTTCTCAGAACTGTGGAAGAAGTCGCAAAGCCTGTGCCCCTTTCACAACATCTCACCTACTATTTTCCAGGGAGAAGTCAAACTGGAACCATTTGTTTCAGATAAAGCTTTGTATCCAGAAGACCATCATACCACTTAGCTGTGCTGCAAAACAAAGACTCCCAAAACTAAGTGACTTCACAAGTTTATCATTACTCACAAGTTTATGGCTAAGCTGGGCAATTCTGGTCTTATCTGAGCTCACTTGTGTATCACTGGTCAGCTGTGGGTTGAGTAAGCAAATTTGTTGCTCTTGGTCGGACCTTCATACATATTTGTGGATGACTACGTGTAGGCTTCTGTAGGTTGGCCTCCTCTGGGACAGTAGGTCACTTGTGAATGTTCATCCTCCTGGAGGCTACCCCAGGCTTGTTCTTATGGCAGAAGCAGGATCCTGAGTGAAGTAACAAAAGTGGATATGGCCGTTTGAGATCTGGGTACAGAACTGACATGTTGGTCCTTCCACTGCATTCTATCGGTGAAAGCAAATCACAAGACCCGTCCAGAGTCACGTGCTTGGGAAAGAAATTCCACTTTTTGATATGATAAGCTATAAAATCACTTAGCAAAGAGCATGGATGGATATAGGGAAAATTGGGGAATTCAGGTCATCTTTGCAAACATTCTACTGTAGTAATTACTATATCATGGAAGGGGAACCCTAAAATCAACACACATGTTACACATTTGCAGGGATTTGTTATCATCTTTAGCATGTTACTCAAGCAAGGAATTTGGTAATAAATTATAATAATGTATTTCTAATACATCTTTACATTCCGAGCACCTAGCATAGCATCAGACAAATTCTAAGTATTCTGCAAGAAATAATAATGACAAAAGAAATGGGAGTGGAAAAAATACTGTACTAGAAATCAGGGAATCAGCTGTAGCACAATTCACTATGACAAGTCCCCTGTGCAACTGTAGAAGGGAGTGATTTTGCCTCCTCAGAATTTCAAGAGACAGAGTTAAACTGGGCATTCTCTAAGTACTTTCTTTTTAAAATTCAAAATGTTAAGGCTGTAAAAACTCTAGAAATTATGTAGATTCAACCATTCCTTACTACATGGGGAGACTGAGGCTAGGAGAGCCAATCACCTGGCTTAAAAGCACAGATGGTTCATGTCAGAGATTAGAACTCAGAGCTCATGACCCCCAGCCCAGTCCCCTATGTGCTAATCTAACACATTGTTATTCAGAGTTTATTCTATGAGCCAGTAGCATCCACATCCCTTGGGAGCTTGACGGAAATGCAGAATCTCAAAGCCCATCCCAGGCCTACTGAATCAGAATCTGGATTTCTTTACAAGGCTCTCAGATAATTCATATGTGTATTAAAGTTGGAGAATCTCTAGATTTCTTAGTAAATGCTTAAGGGCTGAACAACTAAAATTATGTATTTTGTTAGGGGAATGTTCCTTTGCATATCTGAACACTGAAAACCATTTTTTCTATGCCTCTTTTACTAATGCATTTAACAAATATCTCCTGAGTGCTTTCTCTATATGAGGTATTGTACACAAAGAGGAAGTTCTTGCTCTCCTAGAGCTCACACTTCACTGGAGAGTCAAAGCTCCTTCCTATTTTCCTGCATCTGCCTTTCTCCCTCTCTGCCCTCTTTTTGCCCTTTACCTTTCCCACCTCCTCCCACTTCCCATTGTAATAATTCCTGACTAGGATCTCATTTCTGAAGTCATTGATTTAAAAGCAAAGCATTTTATTCATTTGAAATTCCAATTTCAGAATAGTGATTTAAAATGTTGGAAAATTTGAGTTGGCTCACTTCCAAGCAGCTTACATTATAATATCAGTATGACCCTAAAACCGTGTATAAAGAAGACTAAAGCACTCAGAACACTTTGGGGGAAATTCTCTATGAATACAGTACAGGTTAGTCATACACTTCAGTTTTAATTTTTTTCTAATGCAGCCTTTTCTCTCGGAAGATACAAGGTTGTAAAGCTGGGATACTGGAATAAAACAACAAAGAGGTTTCGTTTTTCTGAAATATTTAACCCGTACATCTGCAGGTATAATAAAACATTTGTTTTCTCATTGAGAAGGAAAGGAAAAATATTAAATATCAACAAATTACATTCATTCAAGAACTTTGTATGAAATACAGACAAACAGATATCTAGTAAGTTAACTATTTTTAATTAAATTAATGCCAGATACAAAATTAACTATTTTCTGATGAGTAATGCAGGATAGAGTCTTTGCAACACACAACTGGACCACAAGTCATAGTGATGTGATGCTACTCAGTTTCTCTGAGGCTTAGACACCTGGCATTTTAAGTTGCTCTGTTTGAAAGTATTACACCTTTCTTTTTTCACACTCCCTCACAGTTTCGAAAAGCTCTGAACTCATCTCACTCTTCTTTTCTTCCCTTGTCCTCTCTCTCTTCAGAGATATTTCATGATGATTCTACTTTTCAAAATCAAGACTGCTTGAACTTTAGCTGTGAGTAATGAAATATCAATCTTTTGCACAATGGCAACTACATCTTTTTTCTGCTCCCTTGGTATAGTCAGAATAGCAACTGCCCAGCATGAACAATAGGACTACTTCTCAGTTCAGAGGGATTGGCTGTTGCTGAACAGCAGTGCATAGAAATAATCCTTGGCAATCCCATGGGTGACATTTCTCATTCCTTATCACCCATGCTGCACACAGCCGGAAATTGATAAGACACCCAGAAAGAAGATAATGGCTGCTATCAAGCTGTCTAGGTAGAAATAATAATAATAATCTGTTTATGGAAGAGCAGCTGTCCTATTGTTTTGCATTTCATGAAATCTCGGAGTCAGAACCCTCTCTTCCATGCCAGCCCCATCTCCATTCCTCATGCCAATCCAATCACTTTGGGGTTTTAATGATGGGCATTTAATTCCCTGATCTTTTGATACAATAGACAAGGATGCATGTAAATCTCCCATAATCATATCCAGCCACAGGATGTACTTAAAAGACTAGAGAAGAGGCATTTTATTGGAAGATTTAAAAGCTGGGAGGACTTTGTAATGAATATAGGCAAACCCAGTATTCCTTTTTAAAATAGGCATAAAACCCATAATTATTGCAAATGAATAGTTCAGTTATCATTCCAGTCTGAAATCTTAACCCCCCAGGGTTAAGGTAGGTGGGTATCAATTTCTCAAAGTGAAGCCCCAAAGAATTGTGATACTGTGGTTGCCAAGAAGGCAGGTCACAACTATGTTCGGTGCTTTTTATTTGTACTGAACAGAATAGCCAAAGGCTTGGGAGCAGCCTGGCAGTAATGTCATTGTTCTCGCTTCTTTTGAGCCAGATTTCTCTCCTGGTTAGGGAAATATGCTGTCACTTTATTCACCAGTGTTCAGATTAAGCATTCCGTTCATCACTGTCACCCTCACAGAGGGCAGTCTGTGGGTGTTACTTTCCTGTCTTTATCTGTCCACCTGTCTCTGGAGAAAAAAATTAGGCAGCCATGCCCTTCAGGGTGAAACAAACAATTGAAAAGAAGCAAATATGTCAGTTTCTTTTCGCCTCCATGCAATACTCAACCACAGCCAGAACTTACATTTTCATTTCTAGAGAGGGAAGACACCTGCATTCCTAAAACAGTTATCCCACAAGGGTCCCACCATTGTCATGAGCAGCAGGGCAGTGTTGCCTTTGTTTCTCTTTCCTGAGGCTTCCTAGAAGTCATCACCAACTCCAATTTACCCTGGCTGAGCTCACTTTCTCCCTGTGTCTTCTCTGAGTTAGGCATGAAAATAGCTGAAGAACAAACAGGAAAAATATATGGCCTTGGTCAGTAGAGAAATCGCCTTGAAGAACTTTCTGCTGTCTAGTTTCAAACGTCTCTTGCACTCGAACAAGTCCAGGTCTCTTCCTGCAAAACAAAGTCACACCCAGCTGAAATCTCTCTCTCTCTCCCTCTCTGTCCTCTTTTCTTCTCTTCAACCACCACCTCTCTCTCTCTCTGCTACGTGAATATCCCACCCCCGAGAGGCAGAGCTCAAGCATGACTTGCCCTGTGAGGTCTTCCTCGACCCTCTCCCGCCTTCTTCCACCCTGTAACAGAATGAGTTAGTTATGGTATTCTGTGCACAGCTGTATTATATCCTTTTGTGTTCTGCATTATATGACTTTCTCGCCAACCAGAATGTGAATTCCAAAAAAGTAGGTAAATGCCTTTGTATCATGTTATTCATCTTTGGGAAGGCAATTTAACAAAGTGAATAAGGGAATGAGTTTTGCATCAGACAGATCTGAATGTGAATCTTAGCTGTGACATTAACTAGCTGCATGCCCTTGAGTTTTCTGGAACTCAGTTTACTAATATGTAAAATGGGGCTATTTCATAAAGTTCTTTAAGTACCCAAATGCATTAAAGTATATGTATGTAAAATATTTAGCGTCATGTTGACATGCAATATGTTCTTGATAAATGGTAGCTATTTTTATAATTAATTATAATTAACTTGGTATTCTCAGCCTCTCATAGTAAACTATCAATAAATAAATATTGAAGGATAAAGTAAAAGAAAAAATAAAATAAACATACTGTATATACATACACATGACAGTGCATATGCATAATCATCCTTCTGTGACAAACTGCATTGCTCTCTGCTTATCTGAGCTCTCAAAATGAAATCAGTAGACCTACAGAGGGTATATGAGAGAAGGGAAGACATTGATCACAAAATAATTTTCAGGGAATGTCCTTGGTAGCAGTTTTACTGTAAGTGATGACCTCAAGAAGCACATAGGTTCCTCTCTGTGAGTGCCAAATTTGCCACCCTCCTTCTGACACCTGGGCAAAAACACAAAAACATCATCTGACCCTTGGCTGATGATGTTGATGATGATGATAGTTAACATTTACTGACCAACTTCTATGTGTCAATCCCTCTCTATTCTCCCACTATAGCCATGGGTTAGGTAACAGTGTTTTAATTTTACAAATAATGAAAATGTAACGTCAAGAAATTATTTTAGTTTATTCTGAAAATAGGTGGATGTTTCAGGACCCAAACCACCACAGGAAAGTAGCAAGAGCAGCATGCTTCTCATCCACGACCAGGGAGCCTAGCAAAGGGAAAAGTGAAGATGATCACGTCTATGTCTGCTTGCTGGAATGAGTCATGGCAGAATTCAGGAAGCAAGGAGATGTGGCCTTTGACTTGCACTTCCTTCTCTCAGTAGTCTTTTTTTTTTTCTTTTTTTTGCAGAAGTCATTATAAATCGCCTGGTCTCACACCATGAATGACTGTAAAATCCTGGAAATGTCTGGATTCAGACTTGGCATTTCCCCCCCAAGACACCAAAGGGGTTAATGTCTGGCTAATAATCAAAGTCTGGCAGCTTCTACCCCACACATAAAGGGCATTGTTGTTCCTGAGAGTTTGTCTGTTTTTTCTGGCAGGCTTTACTGTTTGGAACCAATTCTAAAAACAGAAAAGGAAAGAGTCAATCTGCATTTTTTATGCACACATGCAACAAAACATAAGGCTGGTCATAGAACTGTTGTTTTGCTAGATTTCCAGGAAAGTTGTTGGCTTACTCTCCAGAGAAGATGACTTATTGACTTGAAACACATTTACCTCAAAAGGGAATTCATTTACATACGTAAGTGAGACACACATAATATCCTAAGGTGCTGCCTTCTCTCAGATACGAAGCAACACATTACAACTGTATTAGCTGATAAGTGAACTGTGGCTGGCCCATCCATCTGCATACAAAATCCATTTGTGTGACATTATTAATGTGCATGCTCATCAACCTTCCCAGGTCACTTGCAATCTCAGGACATGTTTGTCACTCCCACCTGATGGGCCCCCAGATGTTTCCATCTGAAACACACGAATATGTCTTACTAAGTCACCAAGACAACAAAATCCCATTACAAAACACATGACTCTATTCCAGTGGAAAAGGCCAGGTTTTCTTTTTCTTAAATTTCCTATCTGTCAAGAATCAACACTTTTGTATAAACCAAAATCACGTACTTAGATGTCAAAATCATGCACTTAGATGTCAACAGCATTCTTAAATTGTTATCGAAGTTTCTAAATAGTTACTCTTAGTTTCTATACTCACCTTGTCATGAACCCAATAACAAGCAGCTTGCAGATCAAACTGGTCCTTGGACCACACTTTGCTAGACCATGGGTTTATGTCGTGGACCAGCAATATAACACTTTCTAGTTGAAGATTTCCAAACTTTTTCTATCAAGGATGAGAGGGCAAATATTTTCGGATTTTCAAGTCATGACTCAATTCTATTGCTGTAATGTAAAAGCAGCCATAGACGATAAGAAAATGAATCCACTGTGTTTAATAAAACTTTATTTACAAAAGCAGACCACACACTGGATTTGGCCCACCAGCTGTAGTTCACCAACCCTTGGATGATGACGATGATGTTGATGATGATGATAGCTAACATTTACTGACCAACTTCTATGTGGCAATCCCTCTCTATTCTCCCACTATAGCCATGGGTTAGGCAACATTGTTTTAATTTTACAAATAATGAAAATGTGACATCAAGAAATTAAGAAATTATTTTAGTTTATTCTGAAAATAGGTGAACGTTTCAGGACCCAAACCACCATCCCAAGGCTCATATTATGCCACATATTTATAATGAGTGGGGTATCTTTTTCACAATGAACAAAAAACTTTAAAATATTAATATAATATTGGTCATTTTCTTCCCTTTATCTCCCCACCCATCATTCACCTCAACAGTACTAAGGTCTTAGTGAACAATCGTGCTGAAGAGTCCATATATGGAGCCAGAGTCAGGCGTGAATACAGTCTGCAACAAACACTCATTGAAACATACATTTATTCAACAGATATGTATTGGGTGCTTACTCTGTATCAGGCATGAATCCAAGCAATGGGCTATAGCAGTGAACAAAACAAGATCCTGTCCTTAAAAATCTTACATTCTAGTATGGGAAAGTAGACAATAAGCAAAGAAATATATATTATGTTGGGTGTTAGGAGTCAGGGTTCAAGGAAAAATAAAGCAGAGTAAATAAGAGAATAGAGAGTGACGAGGTGCTTCTTTTTAATCTAACTCTTCTATTATTCTCTTTTTCACCAACTAAGATATGTACACTCCCAATAGAGCTGTACTTTCAAATATATCTACTAGGTATAAGCACATATTTTTTATTGCATTTTAGATTTTGGGGTACATGTGAAGAACATGCAAGATTGTTGTATAGGTACACATATGGCAGTGTGATTTGCTGCCTTCCTCCCCATCAACTATATCTGGCATTTCTCCCCATGCTCTCTCTCCCCAACTTCCCACCCACCACTGTCCCTCCCCTATTTCCCCCCAACAGACCCCAGTGTGTGATGCTCCCCTCCCTGTGTCCATGCGCTCTCATTGTTCAACACCCGCTGATGGGTGAGAACATGTGCTCATTGATTTTCTGTTCTTGAAGCACATATTTATAGGATGTTTTTGTACCATATTTGAACCGGTTATTTTTCCCATAATTGTATAGGAAAAGACACTGAGGAAGAAACTAGTTCATTAATTCATGCTGGAAATATTTATTGAGCACCTACTGTGGGCCAGGTGATGTTTATAAAACAGGGAATCCAACAGTGAGCAATATGGACAAAGATGCTCACTCTCATAGATTCCATCATAGCCAGGAAAGTGGGAACATAAACAAAAAAACATAATAAACACATATTAGAAGGTGATATGTAAAATAGAGAAAAGAAACTCACAGCAAGATAAGGTGATCAAGAGTATAAAGGAGAAACTAACATATTGTGATTTAAAATAGTTGAACAACTTTCCCTTGATCAGGTAGTATGCAACTAAAATAACCCTCACTTGAAAATCAAACCCTGGTTTTTAGTTCACTCATTCCTACAGTCAATGTGTCATCAACTAAAAGAAAACACAGGATGTTTTGTGTTGAATGTTCTATTTAAGTCCATAGAAAGAAATGTTATCCTTTCAAAGTCTTTTTTGCCCTTCCCTTTCCCTTGCTTCAGAAAAAAATATTAGGGAGCTGGCAACTAAAACAATGTAGGGATGGGAGAGGGGAAAGGAAGGAAAAACTAAAGGCCAACATTCACGCCGGGTGACTGTTTTAACAAGGATGTAGCTGCAGTCCAGCCCTCCTGGATCCCAGGACAACCTTGCTAAGAAGCCCACAAAAGCAGTGAGGACGGACCGTGAGCATTTTCCATTAAGTGTGGCATTCACTTTTTTCAAAAAGTAATGAGATGTTAATATAGATTTGAATTTTAATCAGATCCAATGTGGGAACAGAGTATTTTTCTGCAAATGTGAAAATTTTCTAGGCTTTTAGGAATATGTCATCCATATAAAGGCTAACTACTGTTTTACATATAAAACTGCCATTCTTCACTGGTTTTTCAGGAATGAAAAAATATGATGATACAATGAAATACTATCGCAAAGATTTCTTACTTTCTTGTGAATATTAATGGTTTCTGAGGGTACTCTTTAAATCAAACTAAGAAGAACGCCTGTAAGCTTAAGGCAAGGATTACAGAATTTCAGTTAATAAATCATGAAAACAGACATAGCAAATCTATTTCTTGATAATAATAGTAATAATTTAAGAGATCTCAACAAATTCTTAAAAATATTATGTAGCCTTAGTGCTAGAAATGCCAATTGCAGTAATTCTGCCTAAAATCAAAAGGGATTCAAAGTCAAGGCTGCATGCTCAGAAACAATATAAACTTAGTAGCTACCACACTCTGCTGCCAGCAATAACAATATTATTATCTCAGATGTATTGTGTTAACAGCTACTGCATATCAGGCATTTTGCTGTCGCCTTACAAACTGTAAAATAAATACTTTAGCAAACCCTTACCATAGCCATGTGAGAGAGAGACTGGTCCCATTTAACAGATGAGAACATTGGCTTAGAGATGTGAAGTAACTACCCAAGGGCATACAACAACTAGACTGGAATCTAATCCACATGTCTCTGATTCCAAAATGAGCATCTTGGCCCTTATTTTCTCCCTTCCTTTTTTCCTCTGAATTACTTTTACCCAACATACTCTTCCAAGAATATGTACTTATTTTACAATTTAAAAAACTTGGATTGCAATTTTTACATATTGATTACTTCTAGTTGATTCACTGATCAATGTATTCTGTAAACCTCAAGAAAAGAGTCCTCAGGGTTGTAACAGGGCAGGCTGGATCCTGGGAGTCACCATTACCTCTCTTGGATAAATCAAGCTGTTTTGTACCTGACTAGTTTATCTAAAAATCCATTGGTCAGATGTCGGATAAGAACTATCTCCCATCCTCAATCCACTTCCTACCCACCCCCTTGAGAATTTTCTAAAGGCCACTAAAAATCAAAAAGACAAAGTCAGAGCTAGCATTTGGTGGAAATTAGAAGACTAGCAACAGAATTCCCTAAATTTCCTTTGTTCAAGTCTAACTTTTGTATTCCTTAGAGAAAACAAAGGCAAAACCTCTTAAATATCTGTATTTGCGGGATGGACCTTTCCTGCAAACTTGATATTTTCCATTTGTGCACATATTTGGATGTCTAAGCATGTGTTTATAACATATAATCCCATTATAAGAAAATATATTGAACAGAAGGAAAACTATTTACTCAAAGGATTTTTTACATTAAAATATAAATGTCTACTGCAGTATTTTCCAAAGTAAATTGCCAAGAACTGTGAGATGCCCATTTTTCTTTCTAACTCAGACCAGACAGGCAGACTAGGAAACTAAGCAACCTATGGCAAAGGCAGAAGGAAGGTGTGCAGTGAGGGGACGGGGTAGACCAGCCGGTACTCTAATGGACTGTCCTCAAAATCACTGGCCTGAAAAGTGTTACGTGGATTTCCATTTACAGAAATGAAATTTACCCACTTTTAAACTCACGCATATAATCTATAGGAAGACCTGCCTAGGTAGTAAACTTGAATATTTGTATCAATGAATGAGAACGTTAGTCTATGGATGTCAAGTCTGGTATGTATCAGAAGCACTAGGAGTGGTTTTTAACTTAGATAATTTGGGCACCACAGCTGAAAATTCTGATTTAAAGGATCTGGAAGGAATTCAAGCATGGGTATTTTAACAAGTCCTTCTCAATCTGCCCACATCCAACCACCACGTACATATATACATGTGATTCTGAAACACACTTAATTCTAGGCTAATTACCGGAAAATGGTGGATAGTTCCTCTATGTTGAAGGAGATAAGGAAGATACTGCACAGGACAACCTGGAGGAAAGGAATCATTCCTGACTTGTCCAAGATGGTAACTAAAAGGTATATGCAATCTTTGTAAGGAGAAACTGATGTCTATAGCTCTTTAACATAATGCATTAGGTATATAAAATGTATCTGATTTAAAATTTTTAAGGCTACTGAAATTCATCTCTTGAAACTGTCTCTCACTTACATAACCTTAGCCCTATTCTTACACTACCTAGCCTGTTCTCTTTATTTCTGTTATTGAAGTTGCTGACACAAAATTTCAGCTGAAGATCAAGAGATGCTTCTATGGGGAAAAAAATGTTAGCTCTTCTATGGGGAAAAAAACGTTAGCTCTTCTCAATGCTCACTGAATTCATATGCACTATCATATGCACTATCTTGGTCAGCTGGGGCTGCCATAACAAAATATGATAGACTGGAAGGCTGGAACAACAGACATTCATTTCTCATGGTTCTCAAGGCTGAGAAATTCAAGATCAAGATCCTGACCAATTTGGTTCCTCAGTGAGGGTTCTCTTCCTGTCTTGCAGAGAGTCACCTTCCCACTCTATCTTCACGTAGTCAGGGGTCTGGAGTTGGGGTTCTGGAGGCAGAGCATAGGAGAGACAGAGAGAGAGAGAGCACTCTGATCTTTTTTCCTCTTCTTTTTTGAGCTCTACCCTTAAGACTTTAAAACCCAGCACCCACTAGACTTCAAAAATCCAGTACCCAAGTTATTAATTTGGTGACAGTTGCTTAGTTAGTGACATCAACTGTTCAAAGGGAAGCATGAAAAAAAGACCGAAGTTATTCAGCCATCTCTTAAATCTGTAATTTTACCTATGAATTAGCCATGCTACTTCATGCTTCATTGCATATTTTTTGGAGATAGGTAATCTTTCTGATTTCACTTATTTCTCTGAATTTAGATACTCTTTAGAACAATTTTATAGACGTACTATAAAGGCTAGTAAACTTTAAAGATGTTTCTATGCATACACGCCAAGGGCGGAACAGTTTTCTTCTCCCCCTATATTTCCATTAGTTAATACTTTAAAAAGCCAGTGAAATAGCATATATTCTGTCATTTTATTATCTGCCTGCTCCCCTCCAACCATCATGGGAATGATTTTAAGCACAGACATGCTATCAGATCTTTACTCCTGAAAATAAGGAGTTTGTGCAGTGAATAGCAGTTACATTCTAATTATATTAATTCAGGTTGCAATTTCTTTGAAATATAAAGGACCTGCTGTCAGGGTGGTGTGGACAATGGAGGCTGAACATGTCAATGACATGACAAATTCCTCGAGCAGAGTGCCAGATGTATTGTTGCCCAGGATTCTTTTCTGAGAGCAAATTCACTAAGCACTATCAGTTCAACTCTGGAGTAAGGAATTGGTTCATTTGTTATCTTTCCAAGTTGCAGGTACATGTGCCAGAAGAGTCTGCCAACAGATGAATTGGTAATTAAAATCATTTCTGTGGTTAGAGGGAGTGATTCAGAAATTTTTTCTCTTTAATTTCTTTCTTTTCCTGTGTAGAGGAAAAAATACTTTGGTGAGTATTGATATGAATTTATCATGGGCAATACTAGAATTATGTGATTCATGAGTGTCTCACTATCCACATTTGTATACGATCACCTTTCCTGGGATTTTTCACTTAAGCTTTTCTTATAGAATTTAAAATTTCCATTCTTTGCCAGTACTGTATGTCAGAATAGTACATTATCTTAAAAAAGTTATTTGCAGGTATAACAAAACCTAATATAGGTCAAATATACCTAACAATACCACTCAATTTTTTAAAAAGATATATTGTATCCCTTACCTATGCTAGCTACTATGCTAGAATTAAAAAATAAATAATGTTGATAAATTAAAAATATTAAAATTAAAAATAAATTGTATACTAGGAAGCAGGTGCTAGTGCAGTACCTGCTCATAGTAGTAAATTAAATATATATATATCCTTTTTACTCTTTTTTGTCCGGAAAGATACTGCTTTGCCATCCACATATTTATACCCCATCATCATCATCATCATCACAATGAAAACAAAATTAACTAACGTTTATTCAACATTTCCTATAAGCAATCTAAGCATTTTCTATGTATTCACTTATTTTATCCTTACAAAACTCTGCTTCGTACACTTGTTGTATTGTTGAGGAGGCTTAACCAAGGGGAATAACTTGCCCACAAGGACACCACTAGGAAGTATCAGACCTAGAGATTTGACCCAAGCAGTCTGAATCTCAAGCCCTCAAGCATAACTACTTTCCAATAATGTCACGTAAGACCATATAAGTAAATTAACTACGATAATTTTCCCAAACTGTGCAATGGCCCATTGATTAACCGATTTGTCTTTTATGCTCATTCACTTACTCTTTTTTCCTCCTCCTTTCTTTCTCTCCTTCCTTCTTATTCTTATGTATATAAATAAAGAGCTGCTTCTCTTTTTTTTTTAGCAACAAAGCAAGGTTTTCTACCATCCTCACAGACTCGGAGCAATCTTTATGAGAGCTACTAAATGGAAAATAGTGCTCTAAAATTAAAGTTGTAATTGTCTTATAGATTACTTTTTTTAAAACCAGACAACAAAGTAGGTTTATAAATGTTGGTGACCTATAAGCTTACCATCAAGTTATTAGGATATGTGTGTATACATACATGTATATGTGTATGGGTGTACGCATACATACATATATATATAAGAGCTTTGAAAAATATAACATATGTTGGAATATGTGAGTGCTTAGTGATCTTAACAGAAACAACAACTCATGTTTACTTTAGAGGAGACAACCAACTCATTATTTTGCAAACTGGTAGATGAGGTAAAGAACAAAGCATTTTTCCTGGGTTTTGTTACTTTAGATACGAGTAGGAAATGAGATGAGAAGTTTCTCCTTATATAAATACCCCTATCAATAAATGAAGAATAATAAATAAATTAGTGGATACATGTTATTATATATTTGTCAAAACATATAGAATGTATAACACCAAGAGGGAATCCTAATGAAAGGATGGACTTTGGATGATAACAATGTGTCAATGTACATCCATCATTATAAACAGCATACCACTCTGGTGAGAGATATCAATAATGAAGGAGGCTATGCAATGGTGGGAGCTGGGGGTATATGGGAATTTTGCATACTTACCACTCAAGTTTGCTGCAAACCTAAAACTTCTTTAAACAATAAAGTTCATTTTTTTAAATTATAACATTAAAATATCACCACTTTTGAATAGCTAATGAATTGATTAATCCAGGCAGAAATTCACCATAGTTGTTAACATTTCACACATACACATTTCCACTTATTGAAATACATACCACTATTTGTGAAGTAATCTTGCCAAAAACATGGAAGCAGAATCTGATCTCTATCTGTAACTGTAATTTACAAGAAGTAATAGTACAAGATAATGAATATGTTTGAGAACACATTAGGGATGGAATCAAGAAAATTTGAATTATTAGAACATCTTCAGCTAAGACAACCGTATTTCTCGAATGAGACCAAGAAAAAGCAAAAAAAGGACCAGGAGAAAAAGTAGAGGTGAAGATGGAGCCTACAAGTGAAAAGAGACCCTAAAAATATATCAAGTAATCATAAATTATGAACCTTGTTTAGATCTGGATTTGATTGTTAACAAAAAGTAAGATAATTAGAGATATGTGTATACTGACTGCATATTTATTGATACTAGAAATTATTGTAATATTTTTAGGTGTAATACCGGTATTTTATATTAAAGAATCCTTATCTCTTAGAGACACAAATTGAAATATATAGATAAAAAGAAATTAATGCTTAGAGCTTTGTCTCAAAATAATGGGGAAAAGACCCAACTATATGCTGCATACAAGAAACTCATCTCACCTGCAAAGAGTTACAGGTTGAAAGTGAAGGGATAGAAAAAGATATTACAAGCAATGGAAACCAAAAAAGAGCAGGAGTAGCTATACTTACATCAGACAAAATAGACTTCAAGTCAAAATCTGTTAAAATAGACAAAGAAGAACATTACATAATAATAAAAGGATTAATCCAGCAAGACAATAAAACAATCATAAATATATATGCACCCTACACTGCAGCACCCAGATATATAAAGAAAATATTATTAGACCTGAATGAAGAAATAGATCCCAATGCAATAGTTGGGGACTTCAAAAATCCACTCAGCATTGGACAGATCATCTATATAGAAAATCACCAAAAAAAACATCAGATTTAAATTACACCATAAACCAGATGGAACTGACAGACATTTACAAAACATGTCATCCAACAGCTACAGAATATACATTCTTTTTTTTCATAAGCACATGGAACATTCTCCTGTAGTGGCTACATATTGATTCAAAACAAGTCTCAAAAAAATTTTAAAAATTAAATTATATCAAGTATCTTATCTGACCATAATAGAATAAAACTAGAAACCAGTAGCAAGAGGAACACTTGAAACTATATGAATACATGAAACTTAAACAATCTACTCCTAACCAATGGATAAAAGAAGATACTAAAAATGAAATTAGAAAATTCCTTGAAACAGAAGGAAATAAAAATACAACATGCCAAAATCTATGAAACACAGCAAAAGCAATATTAAGACAAGCTTATAGCAATAAATGCCTACATCAAAAAATTAGAAATATTTCAAATAAACAGCCTAATGACGCATCTCAAAAAACCATAAAAGCAAGAACAAGTCAAACCTAAAATTAGTAGAAGGAAATTATAAAGATCACAACAAAAATAAATAAAATAGAGACTAAGAAACATATTTTTAAAAATCAACAACAAAAAACATTGGCTTTTTATAAAGGGAAACAAAAATCTCACAACAGCAAAAAAAAAACCCTCCAGGACTGGATGACTCCACTGCTGAATTCTACCAAAGTTTTACAGAAGAATTAATACCACTTCTCTCAAACTTTTCAAAAAATTTATGCAGAGGAAGTTTTTCCTAACCCATTTCATGAGACCAGCATAACCCTGATACCAAAACCAGGCAGGAACACATACACAAAAGAGAAAATTACAAGACAATATCCCTGATAAACAAAGACATAAAAATCTTCAACAAAATACTGGTAAAAAGAATCCAATAATACATCAAAAAGATAATATACCATGATCAAATGGGATTAATTCCAGGAATGCAAGGATGGTTCAACATATGCAAATTAATAAAAGTGATACATTATATTAACAGAATGAAAAATAAAAACCATACGATCATTGCAATAGATGCAGAAAAAGCATTTCAAAAAACTCAACAACCCTTCATGATAAAAATTCTCAATAATTAGGTATAAAAGGAAGGTATCTCAAAACAATAAAGACCATATGTGATAGACTCACAGCTAACATCATATGGAATGTGAAAAAGCTGAAAGTAAGAACTGAAACAGAACAAGGATGCCCACTTTCACTACTCTTATTTGATATTTGATAGGTACTGAAAATCCTAGCCAGAACAATAAGGCAATATAAAGAAATAAAGGGAATTCATATTAGAAAGAAGAAATTCAAATTGTCTCTGTTTTCACAGGACATGATCTTATATATAGAAAAACCTAGACTCCACCAAAAAATCTTAGAATGATAAACAAATTCAGTAAAGTTACAGGATACAAAATCAATATACAAAAATCAGTAGCATTTCTATACACAAACAATGAATTAGAAATCAAGAAGACAATGTCATCTACAATAGCTACAAAATAAAATAAAATACTTGTGAATAAATTTAACTAAGGAGGTGAAAGGCCTCTACAAGGAGAACTGCAACACACTGATGAAAGAAATTGAAGAGACATCCCATGCTCATAGATCAGCAGAATTAATATGGTTGAAATGACCAAACAACCCAAAGCAATCTACATATTCACCACAATCCCTATCAAAAGACCAATAACACTCTTCACAACAATAGAAAAAACAATTCTAAAAATTGCATGGAATCACACTAGACCTCAACAAAACAATCCTGGGTGGGAGGGAAGCTGGACACATTACTCTACCAGACTTTAATATAAACAATATATTACAAAGCTGTACTAACTAAAATAGCATGACAGTCACATGCATAGACCGGTGGAGCAGAATAGAGAACTCCAAAATTAATTCATATATCTACAGTCAACTGATTCATAACAAAGGTGTCAAGGACATACATGGGGAAAGGACAGTCTCTTCCACAAATGGGAAAACTGGGTACCCATATGCAAGAGAATGAAACTCCACCCCACATATCATCCTATACAAACATGAACTCAAAATGGATCAAAGACCTAAATGTAAGACCTGAAATTATAAAACTGATAGAAAAAAAAACATAGGAGAAACACTTCAAGACATTGTTCTGGGAATTTTTTTTTTCTTGGTAGAGACGAGTTTCCCCATGTTGCCCAATCTGGTCTCAAACTCCTGGGTTCAAGCGATTCACCCACCTTGGCTTCCAAAAGTACTGGGATTACAGACATGAACCACTGTACCCAGCCTGAAAAATATTTTATAAATAAGACCTCAAAAGCACACACAACAAAAGCAAAAACAAAATGAGACAACAACTATAAAGCATCTGCATAGCAAAGGAAATAATTAATAGAGTGAAAAGATAACCCACAGAATGGTAGAAAATATTTGCAAACTACTCATCCAAAGGTTATTAATATCTAGAATACACAAAGAACTAAACATCTCAACAGCAAAATAAAAATCTCATTTTAAAATGGACAAGTGATCTGAACACTCATTTCTCAAAAGAAGACACACAAATGGCCAAAAAGTACATGAGAAAATGCCCAACATCACTATTACTAGGGAAATGCAAATCCAAACCACGATGAGGTCTCATCTCACCCCAATTAAGATGGCTATTATCAAAACAACAAAAAATAACAAATGCTGGTGAAGCTGCAAAGCGAAGGGAACTCTTATACACTATTGTGGGATGTAAACTAGTACAGCCACCATAGAGACATGCATGAAATTTTCTCAAAAATCTACAGACAGAACTACCATTTGATCCAGCTACCCCCCTACTGAGCAATTATCCAAAGGAAAGAAAATCAATATATCAAGGAGACATCTGCACCCCCAGCAACACTCTTCTCAATAGCCATGATATGGCATCAATTTAAGGGTCTAACAACAGATTAAGGGATGAAGAGAATGTAGTATGCTGGGTGCAATGGCTCAAGCTTGTAATCCTAACACTTTGGGAGGCTGAAGTAGCAGGATCACATGAGGCCAGATTTCAAAAGCAGCCTAGGCAATATAGAATGACCCCATCTGTACAGAGAA
The DNA here is from genome assembly GCA_004027715.1 of Plecturocebus donacophilus. Taxonomy (NCBI): domain Eukaryota; kingdom Metazoa; phylum Chordata; class Mammalia; order Primates; family Pitheciidae; genus Plecturocebus; species Plecturocebus donacophilus. The sequence goes on from PVKP010003952.1 coordinate 80,577, forward strand.
AAAAAAAATTAACCAGTTATGGTGGTCCAGCCTACTGTAGTCCTAGCTACTCAAGAAGCTGAGGAAGAGAGATTGCTTGAATCCAGGAGTTGGAGGCTGCAGAAAGCCATGATCATGCCACTGCACTCCAGCCTGGGTAACAAGGAAAGACCCTGTCCCAAAAAATAAAAGAAAAGAAAGGAAATGTGGTATATACACAGAATGGAATACTATTCAGCCTGTAAAAAGAATGAAGTCTTTTCATTCATAGCAACATGGATAAAACTGGAAGACATTATTTTAAGTGAAATTAGCCAGAAACAGAAAGTTAAACACCACATGCTCTCACTCAAATATAGAAGCTAAAAAAAGTTGATCTCATAGAAGTAAAAAAATAGAATAGAGGATAATAGAGGCTGGAAAGAGGAAGAGGAAGAAGGAGGTAGGGAGAAATTTGTTAAAAGATATTACAGATAGGTAGGCAGACTGAGTTTTAATGTTCTGTGGTACTGAAGGATGCCAATTGCCAACGACGACATATTATATAGTTTTAAATAGCTAGAAGAAAGACATTGAAAGTTTTTAATGAAATGAAATGACAAATGTTTGAGATGATGAACATGCTAATTACCCATGATGGGATCATATACATTACACGTATCACAGCATCAGTGTGTACCCCACAAATATGTATAATTATTATGTGTCAATTTTTTAAATGTTTAAATAAAAAGTAAAAATAAATAAATAATGGGGGGTGTAGATGGTGATTGACAAAATTGATCCTGAATGGGTGAAATAAGCATGTTCATTATATTATTTCATCTTCTCTTGTATATATTTGAAATCATTTACAATAAAATTTATATATAACTTGGGAATTAATCTGCCAAAGCCTCAGTTTTCAACAGAAATAACAATATATACAGTAGAGATAATACCTCCTTATAGGTTTTGCTGAAATTTTAAATAGTATATTTAAGTCACGTGGCACACAGTGGCTGTTAGATAATTTATGGGGACTCAGTTTGACCCACTTATTGCTGAAGTGACTGGTGTGAGGTTAGGGAGATTTTGCAGCATTGCAATGCTGGGAGGGTGGGCACAGGACAAGGAGAACCTATGTCCACAGGAGTCACCCTTTCAGGCACCACAAAGTTGCTGGTGGGAGATTTTGGCTTTTTTGGATTAAAAAAAAATTTTTCGATCTTCAAATGAGTTACTATATTTGGATTTGTGAACCCTGGAATATGCAGGTAGACACCCTGGTTTGGCTAAGTATTTATACAGTCCTAGGCAACTCCAGGTGCAGGTAGAGAAAGAGCAAATATATCTTATCTTCCAAAGCCATTTACGCTGGCTCCACCCTCACTTCCACAGGCAGTTTTCTTTTATGAAATACCAAAAATATCAGATTATCTTCAAAGCTAAATGATTCTAAACACACCAGTTTCCCCAACTCATTCCAATTCTCTTTGACTATTTTCCTTTTGTTTTGCATTCCTATACTACTTAGTCTTACCCTTGTTCGAAAAAGACCAAAGGGTAAAGCAGGAAAATTGAAGAGTGAAGCACAGAGGCCCCCCAAGGCCGGAAAAGATTAGATTGCTCAGAGGCACAGTCTGCACTCAGAGACGATAAGCCCTGAGTAGTTCTTCTGGTTAGTTTTTTAATGGCTAAGGTTTTTTGGCTCTCTAGATACTACTGGAGACTTCAGTTTGTTAAGAGCTGAACCTGGATTCTCTCCAGTTCCTGCCTGCATGTCAATTCATCTTATTTCTAATAAAGCCAATTCTTATTTTCCTAACTTCTTTCCAATTCTCAAATGTAGCTCCAAAGAAAACAGAAAGTAATTAAAATGTCAACACTTTCCTGAAAAAGAACATAAACTCTCTTTGGATTTTCTTCCCACTGGAAATGTTGCTTTTCTCCAAGGTGCCTGGCCCCCATGCATGGCAACCAGCCTTCACCCGCAGCAGAACCAGCCCATCAGGCGATGCACATAAATCCCCTCTGTTCATTACTCTTGTTTGCATTTCTTCTTCTCCCTTACCATTTTCCAAATGGAGAGATCCTATAAATGAAGTACTTAGCCTGTCTCTTATAATGGACTAATATCTACTCCAATGTAATATACCCAAATTGTATGCAATATGAAATAAGCTCCAGCAGCAATAAGCTATTTAATCTAAAGTGCAAAAAGCAATGTGGAGCCTAAGAGCTTATTATTTAGTGCAGTGCAATAAATTAACTGAGCACCATTTTGCATAATAAGAGCTGATTATTCCTTTACCTTCATTTGGATTGGTTTGGATGGATTATGACTCTCTTCAGAGTTAATCAGGTTTACGTGAAACAACTTCTTTTTTAAATGTATTCTGTAAAAGAATGAAATAAGGAAGAGTAAACAAGTGCCATCATTTGGCGATTTATGTTTTTGAGGTTAGTCTTTCTGAAGAAAATTCTCTATTAACAGGCAAACATTATGACTATTATCCCAGGAACCCTTTAATTGGAAAGAAACAAATATTGTCTCCTATATCACCCTTTTTCTACTTTTCCCTGTAGATTCCTGCCATTCCCTTGACTCAATGTTTCAAAGCACTTTCAGTAAAACACCTGCTTTCTTCTTTCCAGTATCTCTCCATCCCTGGCATCTCTCCTCCCCACACCCAATTACTTAGCTCTTTTGGACACATATCAGACTGACCAGCACCACTGGTCAGTGAGTGCAGTGGCTCTATCTGGTGTTACAGTCAGATCTCCCACCAGAGTCTCCAAAAGGCATCAATAGGTATCAGAACACGTTTCAACAACAATGACTGTATCAAATTGTCACAACTAGCATTTTAGAGGTGGAGCATGATGCAGGCACCTTAAAGGGGCATCTTATAGCAACCCCATTAGGTAGAGATCATCATTGTCCTTATTTTACAAGTGGAAATTGTGTCTGATCAAGATTAAATATCTTGGCAAATTTGCACGGCAAATGAGGGCTTAAATCTGAATAACTTCAAAATCTGTGTAACATGTTAGCAAAATAGTGTCTCTCTGTTTCTGCACTACTGTGCAGGGAAAAAAAACTCAAAGTGGGTACTCTACTTGCAGTGAGGCCAAACTTTCCCAATTACTTAGATGAAGTTATTTTCATAGCACTTAAAATAGGATACGTGTGGGGTCTACCGCCCCTGCCTTTTATAGAGATTTGCACTTCTTTTCTGGATTTGTAAACTGCTTGAGGTTAGGACATTTATTTTCTACATAGTAGGAAATCCGTGTGGTATAATATCTGAGTCAGAAAATCCTAGGTTTTGGGGTTTTCTTCTTTTCTTGCTTTTGAGACAGGATCTCACTCTGTCCCCCAGGCTGGGGTGCAGTGGCACAATCAGTTGACTGCAGCCTTGACATCCTGGGCTCAAGTGATCCTCCCACCTCAGCCTCCTGAGTTGCTGGGACTATATAGATGCACCACTGCACACAGCTAATTTTCTAATTTTTTGTAGAGTCAAGGTCTAACTATGTTGCCCAGGCTGGTCTCAGACTTCCGGGCTCAAGTGATCTGCCTGCCTCAGCCTCCCACGGTCCTGAGATTATAGGCATGAGCTACTGCACCTGACTGAAAACGCTGGGTTTTAACTTTGGCTCTGTTTACCTCTAACTATAGCGAGCTCTAGTCTGCTTAACATAAAAGTTAGGTAAATATACTTCAACTTCATAGAGCTATTAAAGAGATTAAACGAAGTAACATAAACACATAGCACAGGTAATATAATCAATACATTCTAGTTCTCTCTCTCTCCATACTCATCATACTCATTCCACCTCTAGTATCCAAGCATCAGTTCTCCACATGTGGAAATATTCCATGAAGTGTCAAGGACACTAAAGTGTGAATGAAAGCCTGACTGAAACTCTTTCTTTGCATTATTTTCTCTCTTTTTTTTGAGACGGAGTCTCACTCTGTTGCCAGGCTGGAGTGCAGTGGTGTGATCTCAGCTCACTGCAAACTCCACCTCCTGCGTTCAAGCGATTCTCCTGCCTCAGCCTCCTGAGTAGCTGGGACTGCAGGCATATACCACCACACCCAGCTAATTTCTGTATTTTTAGTATATTTATTTCAGTATATTTTTAGTATATGGTTTTGCCATATTGGCCAGGATAGTCTCCATCTCTTGACCTCATGATCAGCCCACCTCAGCCTCCCAAAGTGCTAGGATTACAGGCGTGAGCCACTGCACCCAACCTGCATTATTTTCTCTTAACAATAATTCGCCACCACACATTTATTTGTCTCACCAAAATGATATTTTTAAAAAATGCTTTTCATTCTAAAATAATGCATAAAGTGAATGACGGTAGCCGTCATTCATATCTAATGTCCGTCACCTTCTAACTTCTCCTTCTCTGTTGCTTCATTTCTTTTCTCCAAGTTGTGGCAGTAAGTGCCACTGATTATCTAAGAAACCTTTGGATCAAGGTCAAGGACATCTAATTTTAAACTTTTATCTCCTCACTTTCTGGCATGAAACTTTCCTTTCACTTTAGAAGAAAAAAGCTAAGAAAAATAGTGAAAGACAAATCTGAAGTATTTCCAAACTTCACAGAGAAATTCCAGAAGAAGCCAAATTGTGATGTCATGCACACACATGAATAATTATATGGCAAATTTTATTTAACATTATAAATGGCTTCAAGTTTTAAGGATGCATAAGGGGAAACATTATTCTTTGGAGCTATTTACACTTTGTTTGCTTCAGAATTAAATGGTTGACAACAAAAAAATACAGACAGCCTTCTTCAATGAATGACAAGTTGTTTCATCTTTGGTTTATGACATCTTTTCCTTAGAGAACTGGAACTGTTGAATTTTTTCTTTTTTTTAGTTAAAGGAAGAACATTATTTGATGGCATTTGAGTTTATAAAATAGAAACTCAGAGAGGTTAAGTAAAAGATACAGAGTCACACGCAAATTAGTGTCCAAAATTTATAAACTCTGAATTGAGAGAGTGGGAAAGCTTTTAAAAACAAAACAAAAAATAAGATAATGTGCTGGGTAGAGCAGCTTGCTTGAGAATAAAAATTTTGTTCTTGAGTCTTCCTCTCAGTGCCCTAAAAATGCACAACCTAATTGGATGTGGCAGGCAGTGGGGCATATATGAGATGAAACTTTGCCTAGAAATCAGGGAAGGGGAAGAAAAACGATGCTTAAGGTTGAGTCTTCCAGAATGAGTTGGAATTCCCAAGATCAACAGTCTGGTGTAAGAGTGGTGGGTTGGGGATGGGATGGCATTCCAGGCAGATGGCAGGCTGTGCTTGGCATAGAAACATGGGTGTAAACATGCTGTGTTGTGAACAATGAAGGGGCGAGAAGCTAGATTATGATTAGGTTTGCCTTTTGGAAAGATGAACATGACAAAAATAAAGCATGGAGCTGAAATTGGGACTAACAAGACCAGCTAGGGAGCTCTTATTGTCAAGGGTGTTGGGGGGTGGTCCACTCTGTAACAGTTACTTAATTGAGTTGAGCAATGTGGATCACCCATCAAAGGTGGTCCTCACGCTGCACATCCTGCTCTTCTCACATATAAATCACATTGCATCTCAGCAAATTACAAAGAATGCCATATATTTCTGGGATGGCTCTAAATGACAAATCTATTCAAGCCATAGTTGAAAAGAAAGAAAGCTGAGAACAGGATCCTGTAGGACACGGGTTGATAAATTGCTGCAAAAGCAGAGAAATCCAAGAAGGCTTCCTGGAGGAGGAAGGAAATCTCAGAGTGCTAAAAGGTATAAGACATCAGAGAAGTAGGTCAGACATGGAGAAAGGAAGAGCATGGGAGGAGGCCAAGTGAGAAAGGGCAGATCCACAGAACAAAGCCTGTAAAAGCAGAATTTCAGGGTCATTGGTGGCTCCTGACAGAACAATTTGTATAGAATAAGAGTACAGGGATCCTATTACAAGTAAATTGGGTCAGGGGTAGGAATGGCAGGTATGGAGCATCTTTTAAAGAAGTTTTGCTATAACAGGAAGGAAAGAGAGTGGTTGTAGCCAGAGGGGCATATGGAATGAAGGTGGGGACTTTTTTTATTGCTTTTTTGAATGATAGAGAGCTTTGGGCATGTTTAACAGTGGTAATGAGGCTAGGAAAAGAATATAACCTGGGAACACTATGACCAGCAGAAACACAGAGGCTAGAAATGAATGCTTTGGGTGGGGAGGGATACGGTTATCTGTGAATTAAGAAAGGAGAATTTCATCAAAAGGAAGAAAGACAATTCCTGTTTCTGATGATCATATATAAAACAGCACAGTGGCAAGAACACTTTAGATCAGGAGTCCCTGACCCCCAGTCCCAGTCCATGGCCTGTTAGGAACTGGGCCACACAGCAGGAGGTGAGCAGCAGGTGAGCACACGAAGTTTCATCCTTAGTTACAGCTGCTCCCCATTGCCGCTTACTGCCTGAGTCCCTCCTCCTGTCAGATCAGTGGCAGCATTAGATTCTAATAGGAGTGTGAACTGCACATGTGAGGGATCTAGGTTGCATGCTCCTTATGAGAATCTAACGCCTGATGATCTGTCATTGTTTTCCATCACCCCCAGATGGGACCGCCTAGTTGCAGGAAAGCAAGGTGTCAGGGCTCCCACTGATTCTACATTATGGTGAGTTGTATAATTATTAATATTTCATTACATATTACAATGTAATAATAATAGAAAGTATACAATAAATGCAATGTGCTTGAATCATCCCAAAACCATCTCCCACTCCGGTCCATGGAAAAATTGTTTCCCATGAAACTGGTCCCTGGTGCCAAAAAGGTTGGGGGAGCCCTGCTTTAAACCCTAAAGAATCACACACATCCAAAGTCAAATCTCAGCCTCATATCTAACTAGCAGCTACCCCCTTGATCAACACTTGACGTCTCTAAACATCAGTTTGTTCATCCACGAATAGTGATCAATACACCTGTCTTAATGAATGATATGAGGATTTCGATTTCAGTGATTCCCTACTAACATCTCCTATTCTCTTCCCAGCTTTACTTTTCCCCCTAGCACGCATAACTTTCCAACATACTCAGTATTTTAGTGATTTATCTTGTTTATTATCTATGTCTCCTAACAGAATGCAAACCAAACAAGAGTAAGAATGTTTTCCTATTTTGTTCACTACTATATCCTCAGCATTACAGTGCCTAGCACCTAGTAGGTTCTCAATTTGAAAAAAAAAAAAGTGAGGTAAATAAATTAATGATTAGGATACTACAGAGCAGTTTCTCAACTTTGATACCACTGACATTTGGAGCCGGATAATTAATTTGCTTGAGGGGTTGGGTCTGTCCCATACCCCACAGGATGTTTGGCAACACCCCGGGCCTCTAACCAGGAGATGCCAATAGCACCACACCCCCAGCTGTGATGAGCAAAATTGTGCGATTGTGCACAGACGTTGTCAAACATTCATGGAGGGGCAAAATCACCCTGATTTGAGAACCTCTGCAACAGAGTAAGTACTAAAGATGGTGACTTTTAATATTATTATAACAGGGGAAGAAATGCAAAATCAAAGTAATATTTGATAATCAAATTCTCCCACATCCTGCTCAATTTGAGGTGGAGAAAAATGCTGCTGCTCTGATGGTGTGGGCTTCACAGTAAACTGACTTTTTACTTATTATATTACCAAGAAACATGCTTAGAAGAAAACGGTGCCATAAATCAACAAAGTGCCTCCTAAGCTTCTTGTGTGTTAGTCAAATGTGAGAGATTTTCTTTTTTTCATCTCTCTGAACAAACAATAATAGCAAAAGTAATCATCTCTATAGATACAGTCTTATAACATCAAAACTAATAATGTATGATAGATAATTTATGGACCAACACTTTTAAAATAATAACATCTTAGCCTCTGTATTCTAATTAACAAAGGATTACGAGGTGCCAGAAGACACAGCTGCAGTTTTCCTTTTTAGAATTATCTTTCCCTTCAAATTTTCTGTTTTTACCAGTCCATTTCCTTTGCTTTAAATAGACACCAGTTGTCTTGTATTAAAATGACTAATATTGATCTTTCAGAAACACAAGGATCTCATAAAATGGAGACTCTTCCAAAAATTGCTTTTGGGAGCATGAAAAAAAGCACCAGAAATGACTTGGCTCCAGTTTCTCCCTTCAAATAGAGACACCACTAACTAGAGAATAGTCATCCAGCCAACAGAGAACTCACGGTCAGGACCACCATATGACTGGGTTTGCCTGAAACATTCCCAGTTTACGCCAGCTGTCCCAGTACACTAATTAATAGCAGCCCATTTTATTCTCAAAAATGTCTGGATTTGGACATTAAGAGTATCTGATCACCTTATTCAGAGTTCATTAGCATTTGACTGTCCATGCAAAACAGAGGTGGGCAGAGGGGGATTTGGTGCAAACTGGCTTTTTGCTTTCCTGTCGCTGAGCCTCGGGCATATGGTATATACCTCAGGCTTTTCTCAGCACTCTATGGCAGACCTAGCTACACAGATAGCCCTTTCTACATCACAAGCTCAAAGGTAAACTATCCGCAAGTAAATAAATGAATCCGTTTTCCACCTAGCTTGTTGATAAATACATCATTTCTCCTTCCACTTTCAAGAAAAGTGACATGGGAATTAGGTTACCATGTGACAGCATCTGGCTTGCCTAGGCCCTCCAGAAGGCATTTGGATTCAGAGAGGCCAAGTACTGTGAGATTTGCTTCTGGACGAGGCTGGCCTCTGATGGCTGGGACTGCTGAAAATCTTCCAGACTGCAAGGTGCTGGCCAAAAGAATCCCTTGATAAAAGCGTCCTTGCCCCATAGCCTCATACTCCTCAGCATAGGGCAGATGATATTTAGAGACAGCCAACTGACCAAGAATATCCAGCCTTGTTATGAGTAAGATAAGCCTTTCTCTTTTAGGACGAAGAACATAGCTCAGGATCTTATATGAAAATCAGGAGTTAGCAATACAGCTATATCCCCGCTCAGATCAGGAGTCTGGGGGTCAGCAGTACAGCGGGACTCTAATTCCAAAGCCAGGCTGAGGAAGAGAGAGACCGAGAACTCTAAATAGCTAAAAGGTAGCCTGAAATCAGACAATCCCTACTCCTTGGACTCCACACCTTTTCGTGATTTAGCAGTCCCACTTGTAATACAGCTAATGTATTACTTATGATGATAATGATTTTACTGGGATTTAGCAGTCCCAATTAAGTAATATAATAACAATAGCTACTATTTATTAAACACCAAATGTATGCATTATCTAATTTAATTTTTATAGCAACTTTGCAGGCAAAATGCATGATACATGGTTTTCCCACATGCAGATAACACAGATAACAGGGTAGTAGAAATAGTCCATGCTCTATAAACAATAATAACAGCTAATATTATTGTATTACTCGATTGTCACGATGTGTCTTTTTAAATTCCAGAATGAACTGTTTTCGGTTTCTCTCATGTTTCATAGTCCCTCTCATCTTAGTACCTTCAAACATGTAGTTTCTTAGAACACACTCCTGCCTTTAATTCCCATTTATTTGTCTTTAGGCTCTCAGCATAGATGTGATTTCTTGCAGGGAATCATCCCTGAACTTCCAAATTGAAATGAGAGGTCCCTCCTAAAATATTCACTCTCTATTTCCTGCTATCAAAGGGCTCATTTTACTTGGTTAAAGTTGTCGATTTATTTATCTGTAACTCCTTCTAAGTTATAGCCCTTTGAAGTTAGCAACTGTGTCTCATTCTTTGTTCCCCATTTTTCCCCTTAGAAACACACACAAAACACCTGCTACATAGCAGGTCCTCAAGAAACATGTGTTGAATGGTTACATGAATAAATGGCCCATTTCACTCTGGTGGTGGGAACTGTGGAGGCTAATGGTATGAATAAAATGACACCAGCCAATTAAATAAGTACACACTTACTCAGAAGACACGTAACAGAGAGCACGCACTATCCATCGCCCTGTTATTTATGTTACCTATATGTGGTAAAGCCATGTACCATGCATTTTGCCTGCAGAGTTATTATGAAGATTACATTAGGTGATGCAAATATTTGGTGTCTAATAAATAGTAGTTAATGTTATTATATGACTTAAGCCTTACCACAACCCTGTGATGTAAATATTGTTATCTGCCTTTTACCACATGAGGAAACTGAACCTCAGAGAGGCTAAAGTGATTTGATAGAAAATGGCAAAGTCAAGATTCTAAGTGACAACTCTCTACTCTAAAACCCAAGCTCTTTCACTAGAGCAGTGCAACTCGATGCAAAATGAGTTGAAGAATGAAAGAAGGCAGGAAAGAATAAAGGCAGGAAAGAACAAAAGGAAGAAAGGAGGGAGGAAAGAAAAGAGTGAGGAATAAAATGAAGAAGGAAATAAAACAGGAAGAAAGGAAGATTGAGATTTTTTTTTCAACTGTACCCAATTCCGTGCAAAATTCTTCAAACAAGTATCATTGTATTGATTTTCATATAGCGTTCATGCTTCAACTGATACAGGTATGATTTGCAAGAGAACATTATAGAAACAAACAATCGACTGTGCATAGTAGTTTATGCCTGTAATCCTAGCAGTTTTAGAGGCCAAGACAGGAGTATCATTTGAGCCCAGGAGTTCAAGACCAGCCTGGGCAACATGGTGAAACCCTGCCTCTACAAAAATTACACAAAAATTAGCCAGCCGTGGTGGCATGCACCTGTAGTCCCAGCTACCCTGAAGGCTGAGGTGGAAGGATCACCTGAGCTGGGGAAGTGAAAGTCGCAGTGAGCCATGATCACGTCACTGCACTATAGCCTGGATGGCAGAGTGAGACCATGTCTCAGAAAATAAAAATAATCGAAACCTTTCTTCTAATCAAGCTGCCACATCACTCAGCCGTGATATCTCAGCTTGTAGAGACCAAAACTGCATCCACACTGTCCCTTCTTGCCAGCATGGCCTTAGTTGGCACATCCAGCACCCATGAGTTCTGTCCTGATTTTGGCCTTGCTCTAGACTGTTGGTGTGAGTCACATGTCTTTGTGGAGGGTGATGAGTCAGGATGCTTGGCCAAGGACTAAATGAGGTTAAGGATCAATATGGAGAGTCATAAAAGTTTGCAAGGAGGTGGTAGAGGAGGCCTCCCAAATTAGCTGCTCAGCCTGGTTTACAAACAACCTTTCTCTACAGCTAACAAATAGCAAAACATCCCCTCCAAAAATAGCTAAGAAACTGCTTCTTCATCAGCAGTAGAATCCGGAGAACAGAAAGACTGCATGTGAGTCACATATGTTCTTTACAGAAATTTTCTTGGATGATATCAAGATGATACATGGCATCAGATGTAGAATCATCCTAGTCAGTCTACTCAACCAAATTTCCTTTCATTTTTTATAATTTCAACTCTAATTTTAGATTCATCGGATCCATGTGCTGATTTGTTACCTGGGAATAATTGTATGATGCTGAGGTTTAGAGTACAGTTGATCTCATCACCCAGGTAGTCAGCATAGTACCCAACAGGTAGTTTTTCAGCTGCTGCGCACCTTCCTCCCCTCTTCGGAGCCCCTAGTGTTATTGTTGCCATCTTTATGTCTGTGAGTACCCAATGTTTAGCTCCCACTTATACATGAGAATATGTGGTATTCGGTTTTCTGTTTCCATGTTCGTTACCTTAGGATGACAGCCTCCAGCTGCATCCACGTTGCTGCATAGGGCAGGATTTTGTTTCTTTTTTGTGGCTGCATGATATTCCATGATATATATGTACCACATTTTCTTTATTCAATTCACTGTTGATGAATAAAGTTGATTTCATGTCTTTGCTATTGTGAATAGTGCTGTGATTAACATACAAGTGCCTGTGTCTTTTGGGTAGAACTATTTATTTTCATTTGGATATACAGCTAGTAATGGGATTACTGGGTTGAATGATAGTTCTATTTTAAGTTCTTTGAGAAATTTCCAAACTGTTTTCCACAGTGGCTGAACTAATTTACATTCCCACTGACAGTGTGTAAGTACTCCCTTTTTTTCCCACAGCCTTGCCAGCATCTGCTGTTTTTTGATTTTTTAGTAATAGCCATTCTGACTGGTGCGAGGTGGTATCTCATTGTAGTTTCAATTTGCATTTCTTTGATAATGAGTGGTGTTGAGCATTTTTTCATGTCTGTTGGCCACTTGTATGTCTTTTTTGAGAAGTGTCCATGTCTTTTGCCCATTTTGATAGGGTTATTTTTTGCTTATCGAGTTATTTAAAAATTTTGGATATTACATTTTTATCAGATATGTAGTTTATAAATATTTCTCCCATTCTGTAGGTTGCCTTTTAACTCTCTTAATAGTTTATTTTGCTGTGCAAAAGTTCTTTAGTTTAATTAGGTCCCACTTGTCAATTTTTGTTTTTGTTGCAATTCCTTTTGAGGACTTAGTCACAAATTCTTCCCCAAGGCCAATATCCAGAATGGTGTTTCCTGGATTTTCTCCTAGAATTCTTATAGTTTGAGGTCTTATATTTAAATCTTTAATCTACCTCCAGTTAATTTTTGCATATGGTAAAAGTTATAGGTCCAGTTTCATTATTTTGCATATGGCTAGCCAGCTATTTCAACACTAATTTATTTAATAAGGAGTCCTTTTCCCATTGTTTTTGTCAACTTTGTCAAAGATCAGATGGCTGTAGGTGTGCGGCTTTATTTCTATCAGTTTCATTGTTCTATGTATCTGTTTTTGTGCCTTTAACATGCTGGGTTACTGTGGCCTTCTAGTATAGTTTGGAGTCAGGTAACGTGATGCCTCTATTACCCCAGCTTTGTTCTGTTTTTGTTTTTGTTGTTTTTTGTTTATTTATTTGTTTTGCCTAGGATTGCTTTGACCTTTTGGTTCTATATGAATTTCAGAATATTTTTTTCTAATGCTGTGAAAAATTTCATTGGTAGATGATAAGAATAGCACTGAATCTGTAGGTTACTTTGGGCAGCGTGGCTATCTTAATGACACTGGTTCTTCCAATCCATGGGCATGGAATGTTTTTTCATTTGTATGTGTCATTTATAATTTATTTCAACATATAATTTATTCATATCAATATGAGATATTTCAATATCTCATAGAGATATTTCACCTCTTTGGCTAGATGTATTCTAAGCATTTTTTATAGCTATTGTAAATGGGATTGTGTTCTTGATTTGGCTCTCAGCTTGAATGTTATTGGTGTTTAGAAATGCTACTGATATTTGTACATTGATTCTGTTTCCTGAAACTTTAGTGAAGTTGTTTTCCAGTTCCAGGAGCCCTTTAGCAGAGTCTTTAAGGTTCTTTAAGTATAGAATCATATTGTCAGCAAAGAGAGTTTGGCCTTTCCTTTTCCTATTTAGATGCCTTTTATTTCTTTCTCTTGCTTGATTGCTCTGGCTAGGACTTCTAGTTCTATGCTGAATAGGAATGGTGAGAGTGGGCATCCTTATCTTGTTCCAGTTCTCAAGGGGAATGCTTCCAGCTTTTGCCCATCAAGTATGAAGTAGGCTCTGGGTTTTTCGTAAATGGCTCTTATTATTCTGATGTATGTTCCTTTGATGCCTATTTTCTTGAGCATTTTTGTCATGAAAGAATATTGGATTTTATCAAAGGCTGTCTCTTTACGTATTGAGGTAATCATATGGTTTTGGTTTCTAATTCCATTTATATGGTAAATAGTGTTTATTGATTTGTGTATGTTGAACCAACCTTGCAGGCCAGCAAGAAAGCCTACTTGATCATAGTCAATTAACTTTTTGATGTGCTGCTGGATTCAGTTTGCTAGTATTTTGTAGAGGACTATTGTGTCTGTGTTTATCAGGATATTGGCCCGTAGTTTTCTTTATTTGTTGTATCTTTGCCAGGTTTTGGTATCACGGTGATGTTCCTTAGTAGAATGAGTTAGGGAGAAGTCTCTCCTCCTTGATTTTTTTGGAATAGTTTCATTGTAATTGGTGCTCACTCTTTTTTGTAAATCTGGTAGAATTTGGCTATGACTGCATCTAATCTGGGGCTTTTGTTGGTTGGTAGGTATTTTATTACTGATTCAATTTCAGAACTGGATATCGGTCCATTCAAGGTCTCAATTTCTTCCTGATTCAATCTTGGGAGGTTGTGTGTTTCCAGGAATTTACCTCTTTCCTCTAGATTTTCTATTTTCCTCTAAACTATTATGAACACCTTTATCTTTTGTATTTCTGTAGGGTAGATTCAACCAAATGTCTTTCTTCACTGGAGACATATTAAATGCCATTCTCTATGCTAAACTCTAGGGTTAAATTGTTAACTAAGCAGAAATAATCCGGGGACCTATAATCTGTTATGAAGATAGGTAATCAAGTGATTATAGAAATATGTAGGTGAGTATAAACTATTATATTCCTCTTAGAGAAAAAGTAAATTAAAAAATCTTTATTATATAGTGTCCTGATTTTGGTAAAGAAGTTTAATTGAAAGTTTATTTATAATAACCAAAAAGTTGCCAATAATCCCCAAGAAGATAAAGCTTGCTAGGGTGATGAAGAAAAAAATATTTCTAAATATAGTTTGCGTCCTGTAAGACAGAAAACTTTCTCATGCATTTCTTTCCAAGAAGAAAATGAGATAACAAATCATTCTGACACTAAACAATATCTACCATTTTGTGAGGATCAGCAAAGTCAGAATACTCATTTCATTGAAAAGAATTATAAAACTTTAGGGCTGAGAAGGGATTTTGAAATGAAATGTCATTCTCTTTCATTTTACAGATGAGGAAACCGAGATTCTGAGATGGCAAATGCTTTCTTAGCATCACACAAGTAAGAGTTAGAAATGGAATTGAGTTTCATAATTCAATGCTCTTTCTTCCAAACCAAGTTGCAATGACACCCTTTACTTTTTTTTTAATGAATACTAATTTACCAAAGAGGTAGTTATTTGCTTTTAAATTCTCTCTCTCTCTCTCTCACTCTCTCTCTCTCTCAGACACTCACATACACACACACACACACACACACACACACACAATAAAAGCAATATGCTTTAGGCAACATATCAACTATATAGTAATCTCGCGTTCCACTACAAGTGTTATATGGCAAACAAAAAAAAATCTGTTCTTTGTTAATTGAACCTCTAAAAAAGGCTTTTACACAAAGCACAGTTGATAACTTACTTCACTGTGTACTTATGAGATTGTTTGATTTTATACAAAAAACAGTTTAGCTTTTAAACATAAATACCCAAGTTTAACAGACCAGAACTCTTTCAAGGACTCATGATAAATATTACATTACTGTATTTATTATTTGGCAGGAAACATTTTTTTCCAAGGTGACATTCATGTATTCTCCATACTGTGGTTATTAAAGGTTTACCAGAGCACTTAATTTATTTTATATACTCAAATAGCATAAGCTCAGCTATAGCTGATTAAGAAAAAAAGAGAATGATAAAAGTAAATTTAAGTGTAAATTTCTTCAAAAATAAGTCAGATATTTGATATGTATTATCTACATTCTAGAGCTAAGAATATTTTTAGATCTCTTGAAATTTGGCATTATCTTAACTTGAATTATCTGGCTTGAGGCAGGAAAAGGAGTGACAGATGCTAAAAAACCTACTCCACCTACCAGTGATGTACACTTCTACAGTTGATGGCTAGTGCTAGCCAGTTGTGAAATTTTAACCACGGATTCTTTTCCTAGGCCTAAGTTTTCACATGTCAATAATGAAAAACATAGAATAACTTACCTTGTAAATCTCTTGCAGCAGTAAAATTCCCTATGCCTTTTAGTTCTCGTTTTTATTATTTGCCCCAAATCTAGATAAGACTCAACATATGTTCCAGGGACAGAGATATCTGTCATGACTAATATGCATGGCAAAAGAGGCCCCAACTAACATCTAAAAGTACATGAATCACACATGTATCAGATCATGAATCATGTGATTAAGATAAAAGAAAAATGAACTAGCTGAGAATGCAAAAATCAGATATACAGACTTCATGTTGTTAAAAACATTAGATATATAAATATTCTTTTTTATGTATTTTTTGGAAAAATATTGTTGTCTATATAGTGATCAGTTTTCCTGAATTTACATGAGCAATGATATTGCCACTATGAATATGTTTCCTTACAGAATGATGTGAAAGAAGAGTCAATATTCCTTCAATCTGAAAGCATTATGTTAATTCAGGTAAACCATATTTTATGGCACACATTTATTACATACAATGCAGTAATCTAACTCTACACTTAACCTTATGTGGGAAATCTTTAAAATAAAATTTCTTAAGTTAACTTATATTCTTCCGCTTTACATTTTAACTTTAGAGATGGAATTCACGGTAGAAGCAGTAACTGTTGCTCATAAATAATAACAATTTAATGAGTACAGAAACACCTATTTTAAAATTATATACTTTATAGAAAACATAACTTTCTAATAAATTGTTAATCTTTCTTTGTACTAATTAAAGTATTGAACAAGAAGCTTCATAATGCAGTTCCAGAAAATGGGGTGACTGCCAATTTAAAATGTGGGAAGAGAAAGTCTCCATCTCCCTGAAGGAACATACAGAGTCCTTTTAAGATAAGTACATTTAAAGAAAATTGTTATGGATAACACTAACTTCACCGTAGGTTTTTGGCTCTCTTTCATATGACTATATCTTTGCAGATGCCTTTAGTACCAGTGGGGAATCTATACTGGAAATGCATTCTTTGCCTCTTGGCAGAGTATTCACAGTAAATGAATATCAGAGCTAGGATTTTGTTGTTGGTTTTTTATCTGTGGCTGGCTAAAAAGACAGTCTTTTACCTACAGATTGGATTATACTAAACAAAAAGAAGGATAAACAGATTTTTTTTTAAGGCAAGACCGAAGGAAGGAAAACCAAATCAAATTTTCTTTTTCTAACAATAAACAATAGCACACAAATCGATAGCAGGGACACTATGATTAAATATGTGTTGGGGGGGCGGGGGGCGTATGTGTATCTCAAAATAGGAGCAGAATGGCAGACTGAACACGTGTTATCTCCCACCCCAATTACTCTGATATGATCAAATAAATAAATACATTCATAACAGCACTGGAAAACAAGAAAGGGTGATGTCAACACCAAAGATGTTGAGATATTTATAAAAGATATAGAGCAGATAGGATTGAATTCTCTGTAAAAGAAGACCAGAGAAAACAACATAGAGGAGAGAGAGAGTGCAGAGATGAGAATGTTTATGGGAACTTCAGGCAGCCTTAGGAGGTCAAGAAGCAATTGTCACAGTGATTAACCGGGGCAGTGCATTTAGAGGGACTAGGCAGGTCAGCAAGCCCCCAACCTCCTGACTAAGCTGAGCAAAAGAGAGCAGCAGTTGCCTGCAGGGCTCTGAGACCAAAGAGACGGGACTATTCATTGTCACAGGTAGCTAGTGATACCCTTGAGACCAGCTGAAACCTCCTAGCAGAATTCCCACTCCTGTCCCGAGATCACTGCCGATAAGCCCCTATAATCCGAATCAATTTCTGCTCAAATGTGAACAGGTTATTCAAATATGTATACCCACAAAACTAAGATTCCAAGATAAAGAAAAATGTGAGATATAAGAAAGCATGGTAAGAAAAAAAAAACAATGAAATGTATTGTTAAGTTTAAATCTTTTTTCTTTAATTTCAGCTTGGATTTTAGATAAGGGGAGGGGGGCTACATGCGTAGGATTGTAATGTGGGTATTTTGGACCCAGGTAGAAAGCATAATACCTAATAGGTAGTTTTTCAACCCATGCCCAGTTTAAATCATTTTTAATGCATAATATAAAAATTATAATTTTTATTATAATTTGGAGTTACAATTTCAGATGATCCCAAATTGGGAGGTGGTAAAGCATAAGGAAATGAAAAAACATTCATGTCCTCATTTTGTTTTTCTGGGGACATGTAAATGCTGATGAACTCTAACTGTAGTCAAAAACTAATTATAGCTGGAGACATATTTTAAGAATTTAAAAGTAAAACTTCTGGTTAAACTTAATGGATTGACTCTATATATTTATTTTAACTTAAGAGTGTTCATAGAAAAAGGAAATTAAATGTATACACAGGTATGCACACACAAGAAGACGTTGTAAACCAATAAGAGCTAAAAGAATGGGAAAGGAAATGATAGCAAATGAAGTTTGTGAAAAATAAAAAAGAAATGAAAAAATAAAGAAAGCGGCTGGGTAAGTGATAACTCATTTGCTGAATCTGAAAAGGCTAAATTTTATGCCTGAAGAAAATTGCCAACAGGAAGCAAGACAATTTTTGCAAAAGAAACCCAGAATGACTTAGGAATTGGAGGCTCCGAATATCTCTGAAAGTGAGGGTTAAGGGTGAAACTGAAGAATAAACTCTTAGAAGGAAGTCTGACCACTATAATCTCAGCACTTTGGGAGGCTGAGGTGGGTAGATCACTAGAGCTCAGGAGTTCAAGACTAGCCTGGCAATATAATGAACCCTCTTCTCTACCAAAAATGCAAAGATTAGCCAGGGGTGGTGCATGTGCTTGAGGTCCCAGCTACTTAGAGGGCTGAGGATCACTTGAGCCAGGAAGGCAGAGGTTGCAGTGAGCCAAGATCTCACCACTGACTGCACTCCAGCCTGGGCAACAGAGCCAGACCCTGTCTCAAATAAAAAATTAGCCTGGTATGATGGTGTGTATCTGTAGTCTCAGCTACTTGGGAGGCTGAGGTGGGAGTATTGCTTGAGCCCAGAAGGTTGAGGCTGCAGTGAGCCATTATCATGCCACTGCACTCCAGTCTGGGCAACAGATCCATGGACATATTAAAAAAAAAAAAAAAAAGCCTCCCAGATCCCTCTAAACTTAAGAGAGAGATTATTATTCCTATTTCACCCAGGACAGGAGATCAAAGAAGTCCTCTCTGAGGAAACCATCCTGTCTAAGAGACAGAACTATTGTTGAGTTTGTATTCAGCCTGTACACGCAGTCTTCTTGAATGACTTGCTGATGACCAGTGCATTCTAAGTGTCCCAGTACCGCTCTGAATAAATGATACCTATGCCATATCACCCTTGGAGGCCCCCAGTAAATAACTTTCTACTGTTAATTACTAGAAAACTCAGCAGTCAATAAGACCCAGCCTCATACACAGAGCATTTGATCAGCTATTTAGAGTATCATTCTTATTGTGAACAGACAAAGGTTACCAGATATTAAAGGATGCCACTAACATGAAAAGCAAAGACAGATAATAAATAAATATATAAATAAATATAACTTGGAGGGAAAAGAGATAATTCAAAGAGCAGAAGAAAACTCTTAAAAAATTACATTTTCAGGGAATGCTTATACAGTATTGGTGGGAAGGTAAATGAGCACAACTTTTATGAAAAACATTATGGCAATTTCTCAAAGAACAAAAAATAGTACTTTCATTCAATCCAGCAATCTCACTATCAGGTATCTACCCAAAGGGAAAAACTCATTGTCTAAAAAAGATACCTACACTCACATGTTTATCATAGCACTATTCACAACAGCAAAAATATGGAATCAACTTAAGTGTCCATCAATGGAGGATTGAATAAAGTTGTATATACACACTATATACACATATATAGAATATACATTTTTGTATAAATATATAAAATACATTTATATATAAATATATAAAATATGTATGTTCATATGTTGTATATATTTAGTGTGGAATACTACTCAGCCATAAGAATGAATAAAATCATGTCTTTTACAGCAACATGGATGGAACTGGAGGCCATTATCCTCAGTGAATAAGTCAGAAAGTCAAACACCACGTGCTCTCAGGGTTTTATAAGGGGAACTAAAAAATGGGTACACATGGACATACAGAGGGAACTAATAGACGTTGGAGACTCCAAAAAGTGGGAGCATAGGAGAAGGGTAAGGGTTGCAAAACTACATATTGGGTACAATGTTCACTATTCAGGTGTGGGTACATTAAAAGTCCAGACTTCACCACTATGCAATATATGCATGTAAAAAACTTGCACTTGTGCCCCCTAAATATAAACAAATAAATAAATAAATACATATTATAGTCTCAGAGAAATATAAAAAGATATTATATCCACAAAACAAATAAAACAAGAATAGATGCTTTTTAAAGAGGCCAAGAGAAATATATGAAAGGATTCTTTCTGCATGAACAGAATTTTTTAAGTAAATAAAATTAGAAACATAAAGTTGTAGAAATTGCCCAGAAATTAGACTGAAATAATAGAGATGGAAAATACAACAAACAGGGAGAAAAAAAAAACACAATTATAGGATTATATGCAGGAGATCAGAGATCTGAATTATTGTTTCAGAAAAAATAAATTGAGAGGGAAAATATCAATGAATTAATATAAGAAAATGTACCACATAAATGAAAGATTATACACATTAAAACCTTTGGAATGACAGCAAATATCTCAAAGTGACTTCATACAATGCACTGAAGCACAGAATTTGCTGGTAAAGAATTATGAATACTTACTGAACAAAGATAGTCATGAGCTCAACTGCTTTATGATAAAATAATTAGCAGTTGAGTCTTCCTGCAGTTGAGGATGTAATCAGTCATGAGACCACATCACGCCAATTTTCATGAGCAGTTAAGTTTAGAAACTTTGTTTACTTGTGGTTCAAAGAAGTATTACTCCTAGATAAGAGGACTACTTGCTTTCGTTTTGAGACTGGAGTCTCTTTTGGAACTTCAAACATCAAATGCTTAAGTCTGAAAGCTCGTAACTGTCCAAAAGGAGTTACCCACTAACTGGGGTAACGAATGAATAATGCCTGGAATTCATTTCTCTCTCTGTCCAATTTTCATCCCCAATGAGAATCTTCAATAATGCTAGAGAAATGCCTTCAACAAGAGCAGCGTGATTACTTGCAAACATTTATTGAGTACTTGCCATGTGAGCATGAAAATACATGGGAAAGCAGGCTCCTCAGGTTACAGGGAAAGAGAGATGAGCAAAGCAATTGATTTATTTAAAACGTTTTATATAAAAGATTTCAAGTATATTTTGAATTTTGAAATTGAAAAAAGAAAAAAGAATATCCATGTACTCTGCTTCAATAATTATCATTCATAATTCATAAACTCCATGTACTCTGCTTCAATAATTATCAACTTATGATCAAACTTGTTTTATTTATACCCCCATTTAATTCCCTTCCCCTCCATACCACTGGATTATTTTGAAGCAAAACCAAGCCATCACATTATTTCATCTTCATGTACATCTTCATATATACACATGAAGATATATGCATATATACACATGAAGAGATACATGAATTTGTACATTAAGATGAAATGAATATATGAATGAATATATATGAAGATGAATATATATATACACATATATATATATATATGTCAGAGACAAGAACTTTTCCTTAAATCTAAGCATAATTCATTATCATA
This sequence comes from Plecturocebus donacophilus, assembly GCA_004027715.1. Classification (NCBI taxonomy): domain Eukaryota; kingdom Metazoa; phylum Chordata; class Mammalia; order Primates; family Pitheciidae; genus Plecturocebus; species Plecturocebus donacophilus. The sequence continues at coordinate 102,034 of PVKP010003952.1, forward strand.
ATTAGAGGTGATTAACAATAACTAATATTTCTAACTAGTCAATCACATCTGCACATGTGTGTGTATAAGTGTGTATATGTTGGTACCACTATAGGTTAAAACATAGTTGATTGTTTTAATTCTTGTAGTTATTATTTTATTGAGGCTCACATCATCTCATCTTTGCCTAGAAAAAGCCTTCCTTACCTGGCTCCAGAGTATCTTAGACATAGCTTCAAAAGTCACTGTTAGCTATCTTGCCCTTCGGTATGGTAAATTATCCCACGTTCACTTACACAATTCCTGCTCCAGATCTGTGATCAGTTCTCACCCAAGGAGCCCAGGTTCCTTTCAGTGGGGAACGGTATTGAGAGACCACAGTCTGAGAACTAGATTTTGAACATAGTAAATGAACTCAAGGATATTCATTTCACCTACCTTGTCATTATTTCTAAGGCTTTTCAGTGAATAGAGCCAGGAAATGTATATGTTTACATTAAAATACATCACAATTTCAATTAATAATTATAAATAATTTAAAGAGTACAAGATTTCTTTTTGTCTTTGTTTTTGTTTTCTGGGCCAGGCTCTGGTGATCGCCAAGGCTGGAGTGCAGTGGCCCAGTTTGACTCCACTGCAACCTTGAAATCTTGGGCTCAAGAGATCCTACTGCTTGGCCTTCTGAGTAGCTGGAACTACAGGCATACACTACCATGCCCAGACATCTAAAAAAAAAATTTTTTTTTGATAACTGGGGTCTCGCTATGTTGCCAAGGCTAGTCCCAAACTCCTGGGCTCAAGCAGTCCTCCCAGCTTGGCTTCCCAAAATATTG
>PVKP010003953.1:0-102724 GCA_004027715.1 Plecturocebus donacophilus
TGTGCCTTGGGGTTGCTCTTCTTGAGGAATATCTTTGTGGTGTTCTCTGTATTTCCTGGACTTGAATATTGGCCTGCCTTGCTAGGTTGGGGAAGTTTTCCTGGATAATATCCTGAAGAGTATTTTCCAGCTTGGATTCATTCTCTTCGTCACATTCAGGTACACCTATCAAACGTAGATTAGGTCTTTTCACATAGTGTCCCATATTTCTTGGAGACTTTGTTCATTCCTTTTTCCCCTTTTTTCTGTCATCTTGCCTTCTCGTTTTATTTCATTGAGTTGATCTTCGACCTCTGATATCCTTTCTTGTGCTTGGTCAATTCGGCTGTTGAAACTTGTGCATGCTTCGCGAAGTTCTCGTGTTGTGTTCTTCAGCTCCATCAATTCACTTATGTTCTTCTCTAAGTTGTCCATTCTTGTTAACATTTCGTTAAATCTTCTTTCAAGGTTCTTAGTTTCTTTGCATTGGGTTAGAACATGTTCTTTTAGCTGACAGAAGTTTCTTATTATCCACCTTCTGAAGCCTGATTCTGTGAGTTCATCACACTCATCCTCCGTCAAGCCTTGTTCTCTTGCTGATGAGGAGCTGTGATCCCCTGTAGGAGGAGAGGCATTCTGGTTTCGGGTGTTCTCACCCTTTTTTCACTGGTTTCTTCCCATTTTTGTGGATTTATCCACCTGTCGTCTTTGTAATTGCTGACTTTCAGATTGGGTCTCTGAGTGGACGTCCGGCTTGTTAGTTATTAAGTTTTTTCTGTTTCTTAGTTTTCCTTCTGGGGGCGCCCCTTCCCCACAGAGCTGGGCCTTCCCAGGTTCAGCTGTGCTCGCTCTCTCCTCAGCGCTTCCAATTGCTGTTCTCCTTGTGGGGATGGGACCAGGCTCGGGGCATCCAGTCCCGTACACTCCTCATTGAGAAGTGCCGCACCGGCCAAAAGAGTTGCGCTGGCGACCCTGGTGGCTCCTTTGCCGGGAATCTCCCAGTCTGTGGGCATCAAAAATTCGTCTGCAGTTGCAGCATCCACTCGCTCTCTGCGCTTTCACTCAGAGCTACAATCCTGAGCTGCTGCTACGTGGCCATCTTGGATCTCTCTCCGCCCGGTGATGAAATTTTTTTCTGTTTCTTAGTTTTCCTTTGGCGGACGCCCGTTCCCCACAGAGCGGGACCTTCCCGGGTTCGCTGTGCTTGCTATGAAACTCTCAGTCCTCAGCGCTTCCAATTGCTGTTTTCCTTGTGGAGATGGGACCAGCCGAGCCCGACCGTCCCGTATACTCCACACCGGGAAGCGCCGCGCTGGGGCGCCGGCAAAACAGCCCTGCCGGCCAAAAGAGTCGCGCTGGCGACCCGTGTGTCTCCTCTGCCGGGAATCTCCCGGTCTGTGGGCAACAAAAATTCGTCGGAAAGTGCGGCGTCCACTCGTTCTCTGTGCTTTCACTGGGAGCTACATTCCTGAGCTGTTGCTAATCGGCCATCTTGGATGTCTCCTAAGCTAAGTGTTATTACAAAAGAATCCAAAAGTTAAAAAAAATTAAAAAATACATAAAGTAGGCTAAGGTTAATTTATTAGTAAAGAAAGAACAAATTTTAAAACAAATTTAGTGTAGCTTAAGTGTCTACAATGTCTATAAAGACTACTGTAGTGGACAGTGTAATGTCCTAGACCTTCACATTCATTCACCCTCCTCTCTCTCCCTTCCTCCCTTGCTCCCTCCCTCCCTCACCCAGTGCAACTTCCGGTCCTGCAAGCTCCATTCCTTTAAGTGTCCAAACAAGTTACCTTTTATACCATATTTTTGCAGTACCTTTTTCATGCTTAGATCACAAATATTGAGGGTTACAGTTGCCATCATTATTCAGCACAGCTGAACAGGTTTGCAGCCTAGGAGCAGTAGGCTCTACCGTTTAGCATAGATGTGCAGGCAGTAGGCTCTGCCAGCTAGGTTTATGTAGGTGCACTATCGCTTAACAATGCGTTCCTTAGAACATATCCTCATGGTTAAGTGACGTGTTTTAAGGGAAGAATGGAGTAGGGGAGCATTCCCTGTAAGATTCTGAGAAGATTTCTTAGAATGACATTTGATCCTGGGTTTTCAAGTTTGAGTTGAAGATTTCTAGGAGTAGAAAAGAGGAGGGCAGGGATAGCATGCTAGTTGGAGAGAAGAGTTACGCTCTGTTGAAGAGCACCGTTGAAGAATGGTAACAAGGTCAGTGCAGTTAAGGGAAAGGATGTCATAGAGGGACAGGATGGAGAGAAATGGTGGGAAATAAGATGAAAGGTATAAACACTTAAACTGGATTCTCTAGGTATTTAAAGTATTAATGATTTTGAGCCTTTTTTAAAATTAGGGACATGAACTTTGACAGCAGTAGGAGGAATACACTGAGGGCATGGAGACTGGATGAGGAGTAGTTACTGCAGGGGATCCCCCCGACCCCTTTCTGGATTAAGATCTTGACAGAGTATGGAAATAAGCAGCTGGATTCATGAGACATTCCAGAGGCCAAAGTCACAGAATGTAGTTAGATTGAGGGGGTTGAGGTAAGTGAGGGTTGGGGAGGTGGAACTAAGAGAATGAATAGGATTGAGGTTTCTAGCTTGAGTGGATGGATGGGTGGAGATGCCGTTTATAGAACTGGGTCAAACTTGGCGCTACTGCCTGCTCCCTAGCCCGTGCAGACACAGTTAAATATAGCATGCCATGCTTTCCAGCTGAGGCTTGAGTTAGCTTTGGAATCTTTTTTATAGCAGTGAGTGCTCCAGACAGCTACTGCCAATCTATTTGAGTTTGTTCTGGAGAGGAAACGTATTTGCCTTCCCTGTTGTAGGAGATGGGGAGGGGGTGGGGGAATGGGCAGGGAGAGGAAACCCACCCACACCAGTCCCTCTTTTCCCTTTTCTGTTTTCTTCAGAACACATCATTTTCCGATCTCATATTCCCTTGTTTTCTTTCCTGAGGATTCTGGTGTCCCCAGTAAAATACAAACTCTAGGAGATCTGAGATTTGGCCCATAATTTTTGCACGTATGCCTTTAATGTTAAGAGCATTGTCTAGAACAGCACTGCCAATAGAAATATAAACCACTTAATATAATTTAAAAATTTCTAGAAGTCACATTTTAAAAAAAGTAAAAAGAAGTTTGGAGTGGTGGCTTAACGCCTATAATCCTAGCATTTTGGGAGGGCAAGGCAGGTGGACTTCTTGAGGCCAGGAGTTCAACGCTGCAGTGAGCTGTGATTGCACCGTTGTACTCTAGCCTGGGCAACAAAGGGAGAGATCCTATTCCTTTAAAAAAAAAAAGCACACACAAAAAACAGTAAAATTAAATTTAAAATATATTTTATTTTACCTGTTGTATCCAAGACCTATTATTTCAATTTATAACCAAAAACTTACTGAGATATTTTACAAGATTTTCTTACTAAGTCCTTAATCTTGTGTTTTTTCCATTTATAGCACATCTTAATTCTGTGTAGCTACATTTCAGGTATTTAGCAGCCACATGTGACTGTTGGTGACTGCATTGGACAGTGCAAATCTGGAGTAGAGTAGGGACTCAGTAAATGTTTGTTGAATGATTGAAGGAGAGGAAGATGAGTTGGTTGTTAAAAGTTGAATGTAGAATCAAGGAACAGTTTTGCTCTCACAGTGAGGTAGTTGAGCATCTTCTTATGTTTAAGACAGAACTAGGAGGAGAGAGAACAGGAGTCAGCACTGACTGATGGAGGAAAGCCTGAGCAGATGATTGGTCTAGGGCTTTGCAGCCAGGTTGTTGGGAGGAGAGATGCCTTGTTAGTTACTTCCCTTTGAAGAAGGATAATCTTCAATTACATTTTAAGAGACTCAACTCCAGTTTGTTTGGCATGAAGTTCTAATTGAATTGTATTATAACTATTCCTTCCCCATATTTTAGGTGCTGAATAGTTGAGGGTCATTTTGAAAGTCTTAATGTGTTTCCCTAGTGACTTTACAAAAGAAACGAAAAGAAAAGCCTGTCTTTTAGGTAAGAAAGTATGGAAAGTCTTACTGGCATATCTCAACATCTTTACTTTGGTATCACTCAGCTAGAAAAATAAGTACTTTCTATACTAAAAATTAACTTATTGAATCTGACTTTTAGCATTATCATTATATTTGGAATTGTATAAAATTATGTAGTTTGTAGTCACTATAAAATAAGGTTATTTCCCCACAATCCCTCAGTCCTTACATACTTGAGGCCTTAATCTCCTACATAGGCATTCATGTTATGAGATTTAGTCTACATTTTTTTTTTTCTTTTTTGAGATGGAGTTTCGCTCTTGTTGCCCAGGCTGGCATGCAGTGGTGGCAATCTCGGCTCACTGAAGCGTCCACCTCCCAGGTTCAAGCAATTCTCCTGCCTCAGCCTTCCAAGCAGCTGGGATTACAGGCATGCACCACCATGGCCAGATAATTTAGTATTTTTAGTAGAAATGGGGTTTCTCCATGTTGGTCAGGCTGGTCTCAAACTCCCGACCTCAGATGATCCACCTGCCTTAGCCTACCAAAGTGTTGGGATTACAGGCGTGAGCCACTGCGCCCTGCCTTTTTTTTTTTCTTTTTTAGTAAGACAAGATATCACTCTATTGCCCAGGCTGTAGTGCAGTAGTGTGATCACAGCTCAGTGCAGCCTTGACCTCCTGGGCTCAAACGATTCTCTCACCTCAGCCTCCCAAATAGCTGGGACTATAGGTATGCACCACCGTGCCCAGCTGATTTTTAAAGTTTTTGTAGAGATGGAATCTCCCTGTGTTGCTCAGGCTGGTCTTTTAACTTCTAGGCTCAAGCCATCCTCCTGCTTCGACCTCCTAAAGTGCTGAGATTTTAAGTGTGAGCCACTGTACCTGATCTCCATTATTCTGAGTAACAAAGTCCTATTTGAGGTCGACACAACCTGTGTCAATAGTAGTTTTGGATGCTTATGGAATCACTTGATGGAATGAGTCTAAAAAGTGAAGCAATGAAATGGAACAGTTTTGAGGTTATGACATCACATTTTCAGGTAATGATATTCTAAATCTTTCAAAGGTCATTAAAAAAAATACTGTTGTGAGTGAAAATCATTAACATACTCATTGGATTAATGGAAAACACCACCTTCCTAATGTTAAAAAATTTTATTCCGTTGTTACTTGGGATAAAATATCCAGTTATAGTGTTATACAGGGATCCAGTAAATGTTATATCTGAAACAACTTAGAAGTTAAGATTATGTGCTGCGGAAAACCAGGTGACTTAAACAGGATTTAACGACGACAACGATGCTGATATTAAAGATGGAAGTAGGCTTTTGACTGTATTGAGAGGGGCACGTTATACAGGCAAGAAATTTTGGTATATGAGATTGGTCTTATCTCTGCTTTTGGGACAGCTTTACATTCCTGAGTGTGGTATGCTCAGCCATATGTGATAATGTCAAAAACTGGGAGTGACTGTAGAGATGGTTTTTCAGAGGTGGTCAGCTTTTTTTCTGCCTCAGCATACTTGAGCAGGTTAGGTTATTTTCTGGCAAAAAACAGGCTCCAGGACAATTCTTGGGAGATGGGGGAGGAAGAGAGTGGTGTATATATTTTGAAGAGGCCCTAACTGCACAATGATTCTACTCCTGTGTGTGAAGGGGCAGGACTGTTTGGACAGATGACTTGTGTTTCCCAGTGTCATGGAGTTAACCTTAGAGCTGGGACCAGAACCGTCGACTTGCTCCCTGTGCCAGTTTTCATTTCTCAGCCACACCCTTTCCTTTTATTGTTTTTGTACCCTTTTTTCTTACTATTTTCAATAGAATTTTAAATGTCATATGTTTAATAAGATGAAAACTGCTGATAATAAATCAAGAAGCAGTCTTTAAATTGTAAATGATGGTGCATTTACGGAGACATTATTAACTAATTTACTTCCTTTTTCTGACTTTTTACGTCACCTCCTTTTTCCACATCATCATGGCTTGGAATCACCGAGTCATTCTTGAGTCCAGCTGCCTCTTACCTGTTGTTCATATTGAAACAGGTTTTTAAGTCCTGTCAGTCTGCCCTCACAGTGTCTCTTCATGCATCTCCTTCCTTTCCTTTTCTGACCTTTCCATCCTGAAAGGTTCTCACCATCCCGTGCTGGGGGCTGGTGCAGAAAGCAACTGATCTCTATTTGTGGTTCTTCCCGGTTCCAGTCCACCTTACACATTTGTTCTATCATTTAGCACTTGCCATTTGCCAGGTACCATTGTAAACAGTAACTCTTTTCTGTTCTTAATACTTTGAGGTTTAAGTACTGTTATAAACCCATTCTGCAGATGGAAAGGGAGGTATGGATGTAACTGATTTACTCAGTGACACAGAAGCTGGTAGCTATCTAGTAAATGGCAAAATTGAATCCAGACTCCCTGGGGTGTTAATTGCTATAGCTAAACATGAAACTGGAGTTGTGCCATTCCGTACACACTTTATCGGCACCCTCTTAGGCTGTTCTACAAAATCCAATGTTTTAACTTGCCATTCTTTTGGCCCAGCCTGCCTTTCTAGCCTTAACTTACCCCTCTGTCTATATTCTATTTTCCAGCCAAATGTGAGGCGACATTTAAGCTGCTACTTGAAAGAAAAGTGGGAGTTAGTTAGGCAGAGCAGTAAGGGAATTGTGTTTGGGGCAGAGTGAAGAGTGTACTTGAGAGAGTGGAGGTGCCTTGGAGGAGCTGGAGCCTACAGAGGCCCCACAAGAACAACACAAGAGGAGGCTGCAGGTGGAGGTGGGTGCCCGATTATAGAATGCTTTCTAGTTGGGCTCCACAGGTCTTTTTCGGGAGCTATTCACAAGATTCATGGCTATCATGCTCTGAAATTTGATGTGAAGTTCATTTTTAGGTGGACTCCTTATTTAATTCCCGTCTCTCGGCACATTCACCCCTTGGCCAGTTTTCACTGGCAGTGAGCAGGCTGTTTGGAAAGGACGTCCTCCAGCAGGTGCTGTTTCCTAACCTTGCATCTCATTCCTCTCTGAGATCAGTTTGTTTTCATTCACTTGCACAAGTGTTCAACAATCTTGTCTTATGGGGAGTTGCTAATGTGTCTTGAGCACTTTCCCACACCTTCTATCTTGGAAGCATGGTTCAGAGTGGAAAAGGGCACAGACCCACCTGCCTCTGGCCTTCCTACCTCAGCCACTGTGCTTAGGGCCGTGGTGGAGTGCTTGACCTCTTTTTGTGTACAGTGTAATAAATGCTGGAATAATGCCACCTAATGCACAGGACTTTTGTGAGTTTAAGGGAATACTGAAACAAGTTGGCATAGAAAAAGAGTTCAGTGAATGTTGTCACTACTTTTTAATTGTGAAAAACTACTCACAGATTCTCTAGTAAAGGGTCATAGAAACCTGCTTTATCCATACTATCGTTATTGAGAATACTTTCTGGTTTGGAAAAGTTTGCTTTGTTCAGAGGTAAAAAAAAATCTCATTGTTATTTATTTATTTAATACATGGAGACAGAGTCTCACTGTCTTGCCGAGGCTGGAGTGCAGTGGCATGATCCTGGCTCACTCCAAACTGACTCCCAGGTTCAAGTGACTCCCCTGTCTCAGCTTCTGGAGTAGCTGGAACTGCAACTGCATGCCAACACACCTGGCTAATTTTTGTATTTTTAATAGAGGTGGGGTTTCACCATGTGGGCCAGGCTGTTCTTAAACTCCTGACCTTCAAGTGATCCACCCACCTTGGCTTCTCAAAGTTCTGGGATTACAGGTGGGAGCCACCATGCCTGAATGTTTTTTATTTATTTACTTACTTTTTGCCTACTAGTAGGTTTGGAAGTTTCTCCATATACTTGCTATTGTTTTTTATTTAACCTGGTTTGGGGATGATGGGAAGAGGAGATCTAAGTGTTTCTAATTGTATTGTTAAAGAGCTTTCTTTATGTATTAAAGATATCATGCAACTCTTTGGACAGTAACATCTTCCATACTGTTTTGGTTTAGTATGGAACTGAGATAAATATGTTGACTGCTTTTACGTAAGATATAGGAAAGAGGGAAAACTATGAGCTTTAAGAGTTTATTTGCTACATAACTATGTTTTTAACAAAGGGCTACTTTTTATATTTCTTAAGTTTGTATAACCACTATTGAATGTTAACTCCACCCCCCCCCCCCAAAATAGAGGGTCTTACTCTGTCAGCCAGGCTGGAGTGCAGTGGCACCACCTCAGCTCACTGCAGCCTCTGCTTCCCAGGTTCAAGCAATTCTCGATTCTCATGCCTCAGCCTCCCTACTAGCTGAGACCACAGGCGTGCACCACCACGATTGGCTAATTTTTTTTGTGTGTGATTTTAGTAGAGATGGGGTTTCGCCATGTTGGCCAGGCTGGTCTTGAACTCCTGGCCTCAAGTTATCCACCCGCTTTGGCCTCCCAAAGTGCTGTGATTACAGGCATGAGCCATGGTGACCCGCCTTCTGTGTTTAACTTTTAAAGTGTCTTTGGTCAGATGAATATCTTGTCTTTTGGGTATTTTTAAATGGAAAATTTCTGTAAATATTCAGTGTTTTAATTAGAATCACAAAGCCAAATGATTGCATCATTGGATAATTTTAAGTATTATGATGCAATTCAATATAGGTACCCGGGTACTTAACTAGACTTAAAAATATCTTGTATATTTAACAGCTGTTTAGCCAGAACTAAAAAAGAGTGAGTCCTCTATGTGTATGTTTCTCCACTATTCTGTCTGGGATGGGAGAAGGAAAAAGTTATTTTTTCCCCCCTTGACTGCTGTTGCTGTGCCTGCTTTAGAAGAAGACAGAGGTAAAGATCAGGGAAGGCAACTTTCTTTCCAAAGAAACCTTATGTGCCTGAAACTTAGTAACATCTTCAGACACTTCTTAAAATAGCCTGGTGATGGCATAGCTGAAGGTCGTGGTAGGCAACCTGCCTGCGTTGTATTCCTGGCCGCCTCTGTGTGTTCTGACCCTACTCCTCTAGAGAGGCAAGCAGCTAAGCAGGCACCTTTCAACTTTTGAATGGTTTCACAGTATTTCAGCATTTAGATGTGTTGTTTCATTCCTCTCTTTTTGTACTTACAGGTGTCTTGGAAGGCAGCTGTAGTATGCCTGTAGGCCCGCTAGACAAAGTTATGGACAAAGGGGTGGTGGAGGAGGGCATCTTTGGGTAATTTAGAGGTTTTATTTTTTTTTGGTTTGTGTGTATGTACATGTACATATGTGTGTGTACATATACATATATTAGTATTACATTTTTAAAAATTCTACATAAATAGTATTTCACTGTCTTCTTGATTTTGAAGAAAATGAACTAAGTTGAACTCTAACCACCATTTATTAAAATATTTAAGTTCCAAACAGAGGCTCCAGATCATCTTTGAGGCACAACCTTTCCTGTTCTCTGACAGCTCTGTGTGTAACATTTCAAACCCAAGGGAGAGGAGTCCTTTGGGTTTACACGGTTGAGGGTGGTGAGGAATCCTCTCATTTCCTGTGTGAGGAGGCCGGCCTGTTTGTTGCCATGCCCCACTGATGCTGGGGCCAAGGCAATCAAAAGGGGATGCTCAGGTCCTAGCCTAATTCCTGTCTCTGTAGAGCAAGCTGAACTTTCAAAAGTATTTCTTTTTTTACCTATTTTGTAAATGAATATGCTAAATTTGCATTGCACAGAGGAATCTGAGCTATAGAGAGCAGGCCGAGGACCTGGGGCTTCATAAAGGGCATTTTGAGCAGCTGGAGACCCGTGGTTACCCTGTCCAGGCTCTTCCCCTGCTCCCCTTAACTGTCCCATAGATGCTTCTGATCTGGGAGGAAGTGAAAGAAGGCCTCATCTCCTGACTGAAAGTGAGAAGTGGCAGTCACTGAATGCACTTGCTGTGTGTCATTCCTGCCTGTCAGGCTGGCAGTTAATGGTTTTGTGTGTAGAGGATGGTTTCTAATGCTCTCTGCTATTTGCTAAGCCATAAATAAGGATATACCATCTGACAAGTACTATAATAGTATGTAGGGCAGCTTTGAAATCAAGACTGTCTGATAGCCTTAAGCTGTGGTCACTGTATTTTCCTCCTCCTGAAAGACATCGGACTCTTAGGATCTGGCTTACCATCTTGTTTGATGGACAATCATTTATTAGCTTGCTTGAAAGAATTAGTTCATCTGTTCCAATCAGTGTAGTGTCAGTTTGAATGACTTGAGCCATTTTTGTAAAACTTGTGAAATCTTTATGTATTTATGAAAGTTAAACTTACTGAAGGCCGAATGACTGCAGTGAAAGTATGAATCCTTTAATTAAATAAGTGGTTAGCATTTATATAAGCAGTCTAATCAGGACCCTAAATACTTGCTCATTTTCTTTAGGACTAACCTGGATGCCTGATGGAGTAATCATCACTGTCCTATGTAGATCTTCTAGATTTTTTAAAGTACTTTCAGTCTCACAGTGGTAGTAAATTTGTTTGTTTATTTAATTATTTAGGGGGCATGTTCTCAGTTTAGCCTGATTAGTTACCTGCTGAATAAATAATGCTGTTCTAATACCCTGCTAGGAAGAAATTTATGTAATTGAAATTCTGATTTATATGCAACATTCTGTTTTTTTATTGAGACGTGATACTGCCTTACAGGGCTGCTTCAGCAGCTGTCATCTGGTTTGTTGTTTCTTGTGTTGTTATCTAGATTCTGCTTGCCTAAAAGCCATTCTTCTCAGTGCCTCTGCAGGGCTGTCCATTGAATCATCTAAAATTAAACTTCCATCAGAAATAAGTTTGCTTTTTGTTCCCCCAAAGGACTGGAGTGAGTGGGCTTGAGAATACCTGCATGCAAATTGAATATATATATGTATATATTCATAAATATTTGGGAGCATTAGGCCAAGTGCCAGTTAAGTCAGGAAGGATCATGCAACCATAGTTATGAAGATAAACTTTTTAAATTGCATTTGCTCAAACTTAAATGTATTTGTGAGTATTTTGTACAAGTGATCATTATTTTAGTTGCTATGTTAGACATGCTGCTTTCTTGAGCATGGATTTTTTTTTCAGTAATAATGTTTCAAAAGATTTTTTTTTTTTGCAGTCATTTAAAATCGTCAGTTAATCATACCTAAAATTTGGCAGATTGTATGTTTTATTTATTGCAACATATTAAGAATCTTTTGTTTCCAGTTGACATTTAAAAATCTAATGGCAGATTGATTTGTCTGTGCTCTTTTTGTATTACTTATTAAGTCAGGCAGCAGGTACTTACAGAGCTTCTACTCTTTTAAGCCATGGGGAGGCTGTAGTGAACAAAAGGGGTGGGAGGAGTTTCGTGGCATTCACATTCTCAGAAACGTTACTGCACTAGGAGGGAGACTTTGGCTTCTAACCCACTATCAGCCACCAGCCTCTAGGCAAAGTTAGAGAACCACTGATCTTCATTCTTTTTATTAAGTGGTTGAACTTGTCTAAAAAGGTTTAATTTCACCTCCAAACTTTTCTCTTGAGACATTGTGTGTCTTTGTTTACCTGTCTTTTGTTTCTAAACTTCCCTACCCTCTTTGCTACATTTAATTAAGGGCTCAAAGGCTGCTCAATATCTTGTTTTGTACTAAGTAGGAAATAATTTTATTAAGATAGGTTTCATTACTGATTATTAATTTAAAATTTATGGGCACTGTTTTCCACCTGGAAATTTCATGATTGCCAATAACTTAGTATTAGGTAGTATTATATCTGCTTTATTTATTCTTACTATTTAAAATATTTTACAACTTTAGGTTATTAGGGAAAATATAAATTTACCCATATTATGTGTTATACTATGTAGAATATGATAGTTTGTGAATTCAGCAGCTATATTGGATTACTATTTTAATCTTTTCTGTGTTCCCGGATGGTATTACCAGAAATAAATTCTTGGTTTCCTATTTCAGCTGTAAGAATTTGGTTTACCTTTTGTAATTGAGAGGGTTAAGGTCCCTTTTACTGTAGGGTTAAATAAGATTTTCTGTAATCTAGTTGTTGAAGATAGTACAGTACCTAAAAAATAGTATGTGCTTGTTAAAATATAGAGTGAATGAAATACACACATCTGCATATTAGTCTCAAAGTTTCAAGATGATTTCATTTTAAGTTCTACATTAGGTTGGTGCAAAAGTTATACATAAGGTTGCCAATAAAATGGCAAAACCACAACTACTTATGCACCGACTGAATCCTTACATTACTTCTCCTGTCCTTTGTGCTGTGATTGTTTTATTTATATGTAATAAATTCCACAATATGTTATTTTTGCTTTGAACAGTCAGTTGACTTTCAAAAATATTAAGAAAAATGTCTTTTATGTTTATGTACATACATATTTACCATTTCTGGGGCTCTTCATTCCATTGTGTGAATCTCAGTTTCTATCTGGAATCATTTTCCTTCTGTTAACGTCTGTGAACATTTTTTGAGGGCAGGTCTATTGTTGACAAATTCTTTCACTTTCATTGGTCTGAAAGGTATTTTGCCTTCATTTTGAAGGATGTTCTCACTGGATATAGAAGTGTAGGTTCAAGTTCTTTTTTATTTTATCATTTAGCGATGTTTTGCTTTTTCTTTTGACAGGGCAAATGGTTTCTGATGAGAAATCGGTGGTTCCTCTGTATGTAAATAGGGTTTTTCCGTCTTTGGTTGCTTTTACAATTTTTGTCTTTATTACTGGTTTTCAGCAATTTGGTTGTATTGCCTCAGTGTGATTTTTTGAGTGGCTTTTTCCATCTTTTTGTTTGTTTGCTTGTTTTTACTTGTTTCCAATTTGGTTAATTTATATTGCTTTGTTTTTCCATTCACTGATCTTTTCTTCTGCAGTGTCTAAACTGCTATTAGGTCTATTCAGTGAGTTTTTCATTTTAGTTACTTTGTTTCACATTTTTAGAATTTCCATTTAGTTCCTTTTTATAGATTCTATTTTTCTATTAAGATTCACTGTTCCCTTGTTTTATCTATGTTTTCCTTTATATTTTAAAATATGTATAATAGTGGTTTTGGTCTGCTAATTTCACTCTGTCATTTCTGAGTCTTAGAAGCATTTTTCATTTAGAATACGGCCACATTTTCCGGTTCTTTTCTATGCCTAGTGAATTGGGCTGGCTATGAACATGAGGAATGCTGGCCTGTGAGTGTCTGCATTTTGTTGTTTTCTTAAAAGAGTGTTGAATGTCATCCCAGCAGGCTGTTAATTCACTTGTAGACCATCTTGATCCATTGAGGGTTGTTTCCGTCTCTGTTAGGACAGGGGCCAGCCTTTACTGTAGGGCCAGATTAGCCCTAGCCCTAAATATGGATTTTCTGGGGTCTCGGTTGAATGTCTGTTGTGTGTATTGGGGCTTTTACACTGTAGCTGGTTTGAACACTCAGTGTCTTCCAGTCTTGCGTGAATTCTAGTAGTAGTTCAGTTCACAGTTCCCTGCATCCTGTAGTAACATATATTGGCCACTAGAGGGTAATAAGAAATCAGTTCATTTGTTCTTACTGGATCACTGTTACTAGGTAGCCCTTATCATTAGACTTTTTGCATAGTTACAGTCATTGGTTACTTTCACTAATATATATTCATTAAGCACCTTCTGTGGAGCTAGGCATTGCACTGTGTACTTAGGATATAAAAATGAGTAAGAGCAATTGACTGAGCAATAGCTCTGGCCTGTGCTGTAAGACTGTTCTCTGCTTCAGATTCAAGAACCCCTCATTTAAAAAATACTGCTTTCATCCTTACCCCTCATGCAGCTCCCTCCCTCCATCTCTCAATGATTTCTTCACAGTCTGCATATTCCTGGTGGATTCAGTTCATTCTTATATTGCACAAATATTGAATGCAGGCCCTGTGTCAGGCACTGTTCTTGGTGCTGATGATAACAATGATGAACAAAGCTTACTCATGGACTTTCACTTACTTGCCCTGTTAATCAGGTGCCTTTATTTCCAGCCATCATTAGAGGTGCTATTCCTTTAACCTTTTGTCTTCATTTTAGATGTGTCTTGTTGTTGGGGACCGTGCGGCTTTTCATTTCTTAGTGGATTCCGTCTCAGAACCTTGGCCTCATAAGAGTTTCCACATTTAGATGCTATAGTTTTAATTAAATTATTTTCATTTACTTTTTGTTCTTTAATATTGTTCTTTCATTTAATTGTTTCTCTTTAAAATCCACTATCGATTAATACTGCCACAGGAATGGTCCCCTGTCAGCACATTTATTACAAAGAAATTCAGGTTAGGTAAGTAGTATACCTTCAGACCTATGAGTAGAGCTACGTGTGGGTCTTGGAGAGAATGGCTGTTGATACTAGTTTTTACTTTTTTTTTTTTTTTAAACTTAGGGTCTTTTCCCATGCTTTTTGTATTTGCTGTTTCCTCTGTGCTTACCGCTGTCATTTTGAATCTTAAAATCCCAGTCTTTAAGATCTGTTGTTAATGAAATATTTCTCTGTAGAATCAATGCTGATCCATACTGGTAATATGGTCTCTAGTTATTATAGTTCCATGCTAGAACACAGTAACTTGACTGAAGTAAGAAAGCTGCTTCATTTTTCTTTTAGTAAAATACTTAACACCACAATTTTTACCAAGTTTAGCAAAGTTACAGAAACATGCTCATGGTAAAAATGATCCATACAGTTCAGAAGGACGTAAAGACAGAACTCCACATGCATAATTTTCTCCAACATGCTTTCCATACTGTCTGACAGCAATTTAAAATATTTTGGAACTGCGCTCCAAATGATTTTAAAGATAGCTTTGAATTAAATATTGTAAGTTCATCATTAAATTATAACATTATCTGATGTTAAAACATGTACTGCGAAAACATTTTTTTTTTTTAATGGAGTCTTGCTCTGTTGCCCAGGCTGTAGTGCAGTGGCACGATCTTGCCTCACAGCATCCTGTGCTGCCTGGCTTCAAGTGATTCCCCTGCCTCAGCCTCCTGAGTAGCTGGAATTACAGGCATGAGCCACCGCATCCTGACCTGTGATACATTCTTAAGCTATTTCTTTTACTGAGTTGAATAAAGATTATGTAATATGGTAGATAGCTGGTTGAACCATATGAAATTGCTGTTTTTTAGGCCAAAGGTGGTCAAAAATCTATCAGCAGTTTCATATGGTTCAGCATAATTTATATGATCATCCCTGTTATAGGATGAACTCAGTCCCTTTTTTCATTAACATTTGCATTAAAAGGGAAGACAGAAACTTTAGAAAGAGTAGAAACATGGTAATTTGCTTAATTATAAAATTAGGTTGACTAGAAATACGCCTATTCGCTTTGTCTCCTTGGAATCTTACCCTAGGAGAGGAATGAATGAATGGATAATTTAAATAATTTTTGGTTTTACAGGAGGAAATTAAACTTAGGTTTATTCTGGATTTCATATACAGCATTTGTGCTAAGAAAGGAGACAGTGAGCGTGTGGCAAGCACACCTTGTTTATGTGACATGTTCACCAGCAGCCCCCAGTGCTGGTGGCTTCATCTTTCTTTCCTTTTACTATATAACCGGTAACATCACTAACTAGTTATGACAGATGTTATAATAAATAGCTAAAAAGGTCCCAGAAGTGAAAATCATAAAGTTTTTTCTGGTTAATTCACATTCAGATCACCCATAGCAAATACCAAAAAGAACATCAGATTTTTTGTCACCTGGCATATCACCCTTATGCAAGGGAATATGTATATATTCTCTCTAAAAAAAATTCAACTCTATAACTAGAAAAGTAAATCTGTTGGGGGAAAAAAGCCCTGTAGTGGATTGTGTAGATAGACTATAGCTTACTTTTGGATTATCCACTACTTGTGTTAGTTGGAGAACAGCTGTCTTTTATTAAAGTGACCATTGCTATTCAAAATAGTATTGGCATCATCTGATGGCTTGTTAGAAATGTTGACTCTCGGCTGGGTGCGGTGACTCATGTTTGTAATCTTAGCACTTTGGGAGGCCGAGGCGGGCAGATGACCTGAGGTCAGGAGTTCAAGACCAGCCTGGCCAACATGGTGAAACCTGTCTCTACTAAAAATACAAAAATTAGCTGGGTGTGGTGGCGGGTGCCTATAATCCCAGCTAGTTAGGAGGCTGAGGCAAGAGAATTGCTTGAACCCGGGAGGCAAAGGTTGCAGTGAGCCAAGATTGCGCCGCTGCCCTCCATCCTAGGTGGCAGAGTGAGACTCTGTCTCAAAAATAAATAAATAAATAAATAAATAAATAAAATAAAATACATGTTGACTCTCAAGCCCTACTGAATCAGAACCCTTCATTTTTAACAAGATTCAAAAACAATTTGCAAGCACATTAAAGTCTGAGAAGTGCTGTGACAGCTTATGAATGGCATTTACCTCCTCAAGACTGCTGATGTAGCCCCTAAGTGTTTGTTGAATTTAACGCATGTAATTCATGGAATCTAAATTCAGAAAATGAAACAAGTATTTCTGGAGGGTAGTGATAACAGTAGCAATCAAGGAATTACCTGTTTCTTTCTAATTCTTTCATAGCTATCTGGATATCACAGAATTACCTATCCGTCCTTCCAGATGCATCCTTCAGTCTGATTCTGTCTATACTGGATGGTCATTTGGATGTCTTGTGAATGCAGTAGATAACATACAAATATGTGTATGGATGAGAGAGCAACAGAATTCAAATACAAATCAACAATAGTAGTTTTGGAAGAGAGTTTAGCAAGCAGATTTTGATTAGTCAATGATGCATAATCTATTGTAATATTGTAATATATAAGGTAACTAAAAAAAATATGAGGAGGTGATATAAAAAATTCCAGCCAAAGGTAAGAAAGGAGTAGGAACATCAAACAGTTGGAACAAATAGGTTGTTAGTGTTCATTTATAAATACAGCTCAACCACATACTGTTTACAAGAGATAAACCTAAAATATAAGGGAACAGAAGAAGAAAGAAGGTAAAAAGATGGACAAAAGACATACCATGCAAAAATTGATGTAGAGAAGGCTTGGTGTAGTCAGGCTGATATCAGATAAAGCAAAAAGCTTTACTGGAAATAAAGAGGGCAGTTTATGCTGATAAAAGGTCTTATTCATCAGGAAGGTATAACCCTAAATTTGTACTATCTAATAACACTTTAGGAGATTTTTAATACATTATTTTCGTTAATTGACAGAACAAGATGAGATCAGAAATTTTAAAAAATATATACGACAGCATACTTAATAAAATTAATAAACCTTTGATGAGGCTGATCACGAAGAAAGAGAAAACCTCATTAACCAATGTCGAGGTGAAGGGGATATCACAGAAGCTTATGAGAGAGGATATTATAAGAACTTGATGTGAGTGCCTTTAGATGAAGTTAGACATACTATTAGAACACAGCAGGAAATAGAAAATCTGAATAGTCCTATTAAATTTGATCCTTAATGGAGAGAGCTACCCACTAGTTTTGAAGTCTTTGGGATTCACAAAAGAAAAAAGAAAAAACAAACTACCCACAAGCAATACTCCTGCTCCAGAAGGTTTTACCAGTGAATCTACCACACGCACGTAACGCACGCTTAAAATCGTTATCAAATTGCATGCTAGAAATGGAAAAGTTTTTTTTTTTTTTTGTTTTTACAGGGTCTTGCCCTGGACTGGAGTGCAGTGGTGCCATCATGTGGCTTACTGCACCCTCCACCTCCTGGGCTTAAGTGATCCTCCCACTTCAGCCTCCTGAGTAACGAGGACAATAGGCATGTGCCACCACACCCTAATATTTTAATTTTTTTGTAGAGATGGGTCTCACTATGTTGTCTAGGCTGGTCTTGAATTCCTGGGCTCAAGTGATTTTCCCACCTTAGCATCCCAGAGTGTTGGGATTACAAGTGGGAACCACCACACTTGACCCAGGAAAATTCGTTTAGCTTTTCAAAAATCAATCGATGTCATTCACCACATTAACAGAGTAAATCAGAAAAGTCATCTCATTTAAACAGATACCGAAAAAACATTTGATAAAAGTCGGCATCTATTCATGAAGGAAAGGTCTTAGAAAACTACCAGTAGAAGGAAACTTTGTTAATCTGGTGATGGTATCTGTTAAAAACCTGCAGCAACCATAATCCTGGAGAAATGTTGAAAACCTTCTTTCCAAGAAAGCTGTATTTCCAAGATTGAGAATATAAGACAGTAGTTTCTGTTACCTCCTTTTTTAAATCATCACTATACTAAAGGTCCCAGCAAGTAGAATAAGGCAAGGGAAAGAATAAGGATTGGGAAGGAAAAATAAAATTGTTCAGATGCTCAGTAGCCACATGTGGCTATTTGCTACCTTACTGATGCAGGTAAATCCATTATTGCAGAAAATTGTATTGGGCACCACCATGCTATAGAGACCAATGCAATTTCAGCATCCCAACAGGGGTCTGTTTTGGTGGATTTGATGGACTGAATCTGAAACTTACATGGAATAGCCAAAATACTTACTTTATTTCTCTCTCTCTCTCTCTCTCTCTTTTTTTTTTTTTTAAAGAGGTGAGGTCTCTGTCACCCAGGTTGGAATATGTACAGTGGCACAATGATAGCTCACTGCAGCCTTGAACTCTTGGGCTCAGGCAACCCTCCCACCCCAGCCACATGAGTAACTGGAACTAGAGGTGTGCGTTACCATGCCTGGCTTACTTATTTTTTTCTTCTAGAAATGGGGTGTTGTTGTGTTGCCCAGACTGGTCTCAGACCCCTGGGCTCAAGTGATTTCCTACCTCAGCCTCCCAAAGTTCTGGGATCACAGGCCTCAGCATGTGTGCCTTGCCTGCCAAAACGTTCTTGAAGAACAGAATTTCCTATTGGATATTAAACATTTTAAAGCTATTATAATTTAGGTAATGTCCAGTTCTTGAACAGAGATCTAGGTAGGTAAGTCTCTGTCCAATAGAACAGAATAGGGAGTCCAAAACTAGATCCAAGCATAAAGAGGAAAGTGATTTATGATAAAGGTGGGGTTACAGAGCAGTGAATTGGTTCAGAATCAATTGGGTATTCATTTGGGGGGAAAATGAAACTTGATTCCTATTTTACACACAGAAATCAAATGCAAATGGATTATGTACTTAGATGTGAAAGATTAAGCTCAGTGTTTAGAAGGTAATAGATTTTTTTCATGACTTTGATATAAGGAAAATTTTCTTAGACTCCAAAAGTACAGTGCTAATTATAAAGCAAAAGTTGATAAAATTAAGACCTTGTATTCATCAAATTATACCATTAAGAGAGTGACAAGGCAAGCTGCCTATAACCAGTAAGGGGCTTGCTCACTTACAGAATATATTTTTAAAAATCCTAGAAATATGTAAGAAATTGGCTTGCAATTGAGTAGAAAAAATAGAAAAGCAACCTGAATGTATATTTGATAAAGTGATGTATAAATTAAATCCACACTAGAGTACCACAGCACAAATACACTTGGCCTAATGGCTGAAATTAGACTGATGATTCCATGCTATAATGAAGGAGTAGAGCATGGGAATTTTTATAAACTGCTAGTGGGAAAATTGATTGATTGGAACAAAAAAAAGAAAACAGGCCAGCATATCTGCATATACCAAACGATGTGTAACAACAGTCTCACAAGTGGCAGTGTTCATAATAGCCCCAAACTGGAAATAATCCAGGTGTCAGTCACTAGTGGAATGCATAAATAAATTATCCCATATAATAAATACTCATATATTGGGGTATTGCAAAGCAGTGGTAATGGACAAACTACAGTTTATAGGCACAAGATGAAATAAACAATCCTGTATTATGTTAGTCTGTTCTCTCCCTGCTATGAAGAAATACCTAAGACTGGGTCATTTATAAATTACAAATAAAGGTAGTGTCCAGTTCTTAAACTTCATAAAGAAAAGAGTTTTAACTGGCTCATGGTTCTCCAGGCTGTACAGGAAGCACGAAAGCCTCTGGGAAGGCCTCAGGAAAACTTTAGATCATGACAGAAGGTATTGGAGAAGCAGGCATGTCTTACCTGGCCTGCAAAGTCAGGCAAAGGGGTGAAGTGCGGCACAATTTTAAACAGCCATTTCTCCTGAGAACTCTTACTGCGAGAACAGCACTAAGGGGGATGGTACTAAACCATTAGAGACCACCCTCTTAATCCAATCACCTCCCACCAGGACCCTCCTCCAACATGGGGGATTACAATTAGTCATAAGATTTGGGCAGGGACACAGATGCAAACTGTATCATCTACTTATATAAAATAAAAACAAATCTGGGTTTCGAGGTCAGGATAATGGTAATTTTAAGGAAGAGGAAGGAGGTGTTGGTTAGAAAGGGTCATAGAGTGGTGTGATGGTTCTGTGACACAGATTCATTTTATGATGGTAGTTTAAGCTTTATGCTAATGGTTTTTGTAGTCTTTTCTACAATATTGCACTAAATAAGTTTAAACATAGTACGTAACAGTGACATGGATAATAAAAACAGAAACATTTTTATAAAAGGTGCTTGCTGTGTGTCACAGATTTCATTCTGTGTGCCTATTGGTGGTATCTCATTTAAACTTCATAACAAGGCCTAGGATTGGTATAGTAATACCTCTACTTCATAGATAGGGAAACCAAGGCTTTGAATAAGAAATTTGCCAGTCACAGCCTTAGTCTTTTACTGTTTATAAGAACTTTTTGTATATTAAGGACCTCAGTTCTTTTTATTTATATTCCTTCCCACTTTTTTTTTTTTTAAAAGATGGGGTCTTGCTCTGTCTCCCAGGATGGGGTACAGTGCTGCAATCTCAGCTCACTGCAACCTCTACCTCCTTGGATCAAGTGATTCTCCTGCCTCAGCCTCCTGAGTATCTGGGATTACAGGCACCTGCCACCGCATCCAGCTAATTTTTGTATTTTTTTTAGTAGAGACGGGGTTTTGCCATGTTGATCAGGCTGATCTCAAACTCCTGACCTCAGGTGATAAACCTGCCTTGGCCTCCCAAAGTGCTGTGAGCCACTATGCCTGGCCTTTTTCTTTTTAATGTACAGATTTAAAAGCTCTCATTCCCCTCATTATTTGAATTTAGCTTTTTAATTTTTTGCATTTACAACCAATGCAAGGATAAACATGCTTGGCATCTTTGTGCACGTTATTGATTATTGCCGTAATATATTTCTAGAAGTTCTTTTAAAAAGTGAACAAGGTGGTTTTACATAATGTGAATGAATGTATTTTTGACTATGAATGATAAAATGTTTAGAAAAGTTAGCTATCTTTCACCACAGTTACACTGTCCTTTTACTTATTTAATAAATATTATTAATCACGTAGATTCGGTCAATTAAGGACCTTGCTGTAATGGAGAGAGAGAGAGAGAAGAGAAAGTAAAGTGTAAAAGCAGTGCTGGGGCAGTTGACCTTCCAGCTTTAGCTGGGGTGGAGGATTTGAGATTTTTATTTTGGAAAAGTCACTTTAGCCATTTTATTGAGTAGATACAGAATTGCAAATAGACAGAATAAAGACAGAAAGAGCTATTAGGAATCTGTTTTGGTAATCTTAAGTGAGATTTGTGGTGATGTAGATGAAAAGGTTGTGTTTGAGTGTTCTGTTAGAAGATAGAATGAGCAGGATTGGGCAGCTGTGGGGGAAGAACTCTAACATGAGTTCCAGAGTGTTGATTCTGGTTGACTGAGTAGAAAATGGTGTCATTCCCTGAGGAGGAAAGTAGGATAGAACTTACGTTCGGGGAGCTTTGTTCTCTTCATTTTACAGGGTCTGTGCCACATTCAGGTAGAGACGGTATGTGCCACGAGATGGGCACTGGCCCCATCAACCTTTACTGCAGATTGACTGTGCATTACTCTACAGTAGTTGCAGATAACATTGGGTCATTTATTAATTGCCAGAGCTGTTCTGAGTATGTTGTATGTATTAAAGCATTTAACCTTCATAACAATGTTTTCAGGTAGACATTATTATCATTGCTGGGCAGCAGAAGAGCTGAGATCTCCAACCCCAGCAGCCTGGCTGAGAGTCTGTGCTCTTCACTGTTTACCACCATTATTGTGTATCTTGAAAATGGTAGAAGTCAGAAGTATTTTTGTACTGAGCAGTATGGTCTGTTGTATTGTGACTGTTAGCTGGTTCTTTCAGGAGGACAGGCACAAGTCTGAGTCTAGTCATTCTTGTTGACCTGGTTTTAGGCTTTAGTCTGTGATGACAAATTTGGCTGAATTTAAGGAGAATCTTTTTTAAAATCCTTTTCTTAAAGAATTACAAAAATAAAGAGAAATAGAGATACCAAAACTTCTGTGGACCACAAGTGTTAATTTTTCATTTCTGCCATTGATAACATGATCATGATTCATCCTACCTGTGGGATAATTATGGGCTATTCTTTCTTTGTGGTGAGCTTGCCAGGTCTAGATTGTCTTAGGACTGTTTGAAAGGTGCAGAGGAATCCAACAACCTCAGGTTGAGAAGTTTAGCTCTGTGTTGTATGTTTGTTTGCCTGTTTTTATACCCAGGCTTTGATTACCTGTGTCTGTGGAGAACACTGTGAGATTTCACCTGGTTTCGGGGTTGCGGGCAATATTATTTGACATAAACCTGGCAGTAGGTGCAAAACACCATTTCAGTAGTGCTCCTTTGAATTGGTTTGTGAGGAGCTGGTCCATTGGAGGAGCCCCTCAATAATTCAAAGAGTACTTATATAACTTATATTATGGTTCTTAATTGATGAAAATCTCATAGGTGAAAATAAATCTTAAAGGTTATTGCTGTTGGCTTTTACAAAAATACTTTCTGAAGATTTTCTCAATATAGGTTTATATTCATTTTAATCACTATGGATCTTTTACACCATTTAAAACATAACTGTTGTGTTGAGAAACATGTATCTGTTTGTAGTTAGGTTTTTAATAGTGAATATCCTGAAGTTCTTATTTAAAGAGCCATTAGATATGTCAAATGATACAAATATTAGGATATCAATACTCCCTTTAAACCTCACTTATTTTTTTGTAGGAGGAGAGACTTCAGCATGCAAACCTTCATCTGTTCGGCTTGCACCGTCATTTTCATTCCATGCTGCTGGCCTTCAGATGGCTGGACAGATGCCCCATTCACATCAGTACAGTGACCGTCGCCAGCCAAACATAAGTGACCAACAGGTTTCTGCCTTATCGTATTCTGACCAGATTCAGCAACCTCTAACTAACCAGGTAAGTTAATGGAGTATCAGAAATGACTATTGGAATGGCAGTTTATTCCTTAAAAATGTTGGAATACTAAGTAGACAAAGTGCTTTAATGGTTTTCAGTTTTACATGCAATGTGGAATTGTGGGTTGAGAAAACGTGATGTAAAGTTTGTGTTAAAATGTTTATTCTTTTTTTAAGTTTTTCCTTGTATTTCACTTAAGAAAACACTCATAACCACAGTCTCTCATTTTGTAATAGAGAGGGGGAAAGTTATTTCTGAGGAATATTAAAGGAACTTGAGGAAAAAGCTTATTTTTATGGAAAGGTGGCTAACTTAAAAAACAAAAGTTAAGGAAAGCAGGTCAGATTCTATTATAGCAAACTTACAGAACCAATTTTGTGCTATTTTAAACTACCTTTCTACATATTTGTAACAATAAATACAAAACTCCTTAAAATTCAAAAGAGATATGCAAATTAACCATGCTATTTAATCTAATATTCAGACAGGCTATTCACCATTTTTCTATGAAGTAAATGGTGTAAATAGAGTAAATGTTGCCCTCTTTTGGTACACACACACACATGCATATATATATGTGTGTATGTATTTTTAATATCTTTCTGAATTAACTGCACCGTCTACACATTGATTTTTGGTTTGGGGAGACGTACTAACTGTAGTTGTGAGATAAAGTGTCTTGCCCCACTGATACTTGATGTGCGATGAGCACTGAAAATGGCTACTATTCCATGGACTTAGAAATGTGGTTTGCCATTCTTTCGTTTAGGTTTTTTATTATATCATGTGAGGGTAAAAGAGTTGAGATTCCCATTTCTTTTCCTGGATTATTTGAAGGAATTGTGTTTTCTCTAATTCAGTTATATATATGGTTTGAATGAATAGTTAGCAATAACCACATATCATTATTAAAGCGTGTCTTATATTATTATAAAATTTTGATAGGTTGGCATAATGTTTATAAAATATATAACATGTTAATAATGTTCACAGATAAATAGTTATACTAAGATTAATTTTGGCAGGACTTAAGATTTTCTTTTATGCAGTGAATTGATTGAGTTTAGTTTTGTGTTTGAGAATTGGGACAGTTGTTCAGAATGTCCAAGTTTGGAAAGTGTATGTGTACCAGAAGAAAACTCTCTGGAAATCTAACATGTAATAATAACACGATGATCCATTTGCATTTTGAGGAAATCAAGTCGATTCAGATGAATTTTCCCACTTGTCAAAAGCAGCCTGTCAGCAGAGTGCTGTTTCTAATGTGTTTCACAGGTGAAAGGACTGCGCTCCCATTTGTGACTTTTCCATGTGTGTGAGCAGGAGGCTGTGGATCCAGCCCAGGCTTCCTTCTTCCTAGATACAGTGCTCTATCAAGTCTAACCTCTGACATCTGCAGAAGGCTAGGAAAACTTCCAGTCCTTTAAAGTCATTTTTATGGTTATATTATTTTAGTAAATAATTTAATTAGCAAAATACCTATTTTTATATGCAACTAACGTGTATTTGGATCATATAAAATAAGAGATATTTAACTTACTATTTCTGTTTAAAGCTATGAAATGCTTTTAAAGATTTATGTGATATAAAAAGACTATCTTTAAAGTAATAATACTCAGGCAAATATTTCTGCCAAAATCCAAACATTTCTGGGCCTAATAAGGGAGTCATATTAGAGGATGCCTTTCCTGTAACTAAAGTGTAAGCTGTGTGTGAAGTGGTGTGGCCTTGTCATAGGGCCTGGCTTCAAGTTCTCAGTTGGCTCATGATCCGGTTGTAGGACTTGAGTCAGGTCATTTAGACCCTTTGTATCTGTTTCTTGGGTGTAAAACTGAGACCTCTGACTAGACTGCCCCCCACACGAAGTAACTTCTAGCTATAAATTTCTATAATTTCATTATTTAATTTCCATTGTTTCTTGTTAATCATTCTATCCAGATGGCTTTTAAAAGAGAAATAGAGCAAAAGTAGGTGTAGAAGAGAATGACTAATGTTTGAAATGCTGAGTCTTTGGGCTCTTCTAGTTTTCACAGTAACTTTCATAGTTCTTAAATTCTGCTGGTTCCCTCGATAGGTGTTATAGATGCTTTCAAAATAACAAGAAGGACAGAATACAGTGTTTCTGATTCTTCATTATATATGAAAACATGAAGTAAATATAAATAAAATGAAGTCATTATTAGAATGGAAAACAGTTTATGAAAGGAATCCTAGAGATTATATTAAAGAATTTTTTCAGGAAAAAAGTTAATTACTGTTTTAGCTCTAATAACTGATCTAAGCAGGAGATTTGTAATCTGCGTGAATTAAAAGGAACAAGAGATGTGAGCATTGAGGGCGCGCTATTTCTAGCTCCCTGGGTCAGATAGCTGAGGCAGCAGGAGGAGGTCACATCAACTTCCCTTTTATTAGGTTACTGCCCTTGTAAAAGGGGTCATTCCTGCAGCTTGGTGAACTCCTGGGTCCTCTGAACACCACGGACTTACTTTTTGCTGTAGAAGGTAGAAGAGAGCTTGCTCTGTTACTCTACATTCTTTTGACATTGTGACTAGCCGAAGCAGGAAGTAGAGAAAATGTCAGATGCTTAGGGGCTGGCCCTGAGTCTTATTATAGATGTGTAGGTAGGTATTTGGAAAAGCTGTTTTCTGTTTCTGGTACTAATGGCATCACAATGTTGCAAAACAAAAATTTGGATAATGTGAAATCACAGTGAAAGCATAGGGAGTCTTACTTGCTTTGTAGACATTTATTTGTTCTTTCCATGTATTTTGAATATCTCTATGTAGGGTGTCGTTTGAAGCACTGATATACAAACAACTTGGCATTGTAGGCAGAGTTTGACCAGTTTTGGACAAGATTAGCAATATTTGTGAAGTGATAAGCACACAGCACATACATTAGATGCATACATTTGATCATGTAACTCATGTTTATATCCTATTTTGTGTATGTACCATATATTTAAAAATTTATTTTGATTATGTGTGATTTTGATGTTTTTGAGTGAGCATCATTACTCCTGGATATAGTCCCTGATTCTTTTTTCAGATGTTTGAAATAGCAGTGGAATTGTAAATGGGCAAATTAAAAACTGACACTCACAGTCTTTTTTTATATAACTAATTTTAATAAATGCATGTGCTTGTTTTAGGCATGCCTCAATTACTCTGCCCAAAAAATAGCCTAAAAATGACTAAGAGGGTGGACTAGAGGCATAACATTGATAGGGAGCTCCTGGCAAGAGTATCCTTGTTAAGAGTCTGGGGCTAGACATGGACATCTTCAGCTATAGTATTATCTTAGCTGCTCTTTAACTGGCTCTGGGACCTTGGTCAAGTTCTTTAACATTGAAGACTCTGGTTTCTCATGTGTAAAATGGTCACAGGAATAGTATTTAACTCTCTTGAGATTATTGAGGGGACTACATGGGAAACTTGTAAAAATAGGCATGCTAAAAACATCTTGTTTAGTAAAAACCTGCTACTGTTAATTGTTATTTTACTAAGTTATTCGGTTGACTCTATCAATGGCTTATATACTTCCTATCAACTTTCATTACGGCGGTAATGAAGCATTGCACTGATTCAGATTTGGTGAAACCTCACAAAGAGGCTGTACTCCACCAGCCCAAGAGAGAGGGCTTGCTGAATAAACTACCTGCATGAAAACAATGCTGAGAACTTTAAAAAAGAGAACACATTTAAGGGAAACCTCTTTCATTACCTTAAATGCTTACAGCATTCATTCACAAAAAAATTGACATGTTTATTACCTGTATTATTTATGCATTAAGTTCTTAAGGAATAGTATAAAAATACTCTGTGAACTTAGCATTACCTACTGTTTATATTTAGAAAAGTAAGACTATATTTGAAAAATTGAATAATTCAGATCTTCTTAATTCTGATGATTTTTGTCAGACAGCTAGTTATAATCACCTAGACTTTTTTTTTCCTTTAAACCTTATTTGGAATTTTAAGAAGCAGAGGACCATGAGAAGAGATACTGTTATTTCAGTAATTCAGTGAATTTGCCCTCTGGGTAACAACTTTTTAGAGTTTGAGTGTACATGCAGAAGAAACCAGTGTTAATGTTGGTTCACAATAAAGTGCACTTAGGTAAATGCTATTAACAATTCTATCTTTTCGGACCACACGGATGGTGATTGTTCCTGTTCTGCGCACTGGGACAACCCTCCCCTCTTCTCTTTTTTAGGGTGGGTTAGCTTAACAATTAGACCATGACTCCACTCCACACGTTTCTGCAAGGTCTTAGTATGATGTGTTTACTGTCACTGTGCCCCTCAGATTGACCTGAGTGTCCTTGGAGAGGGGCTGTGTCAGGGTTTTCTGGCTCATTTCCCAGCACAAATGTCCAGAAGAGTTGGGCAGG
Organism: Plecturocebus donacophilus; assembly: GCA_004027715.1. Lineage (NCBI taxonomy): Eukaryota > Metazoa > Chordata > Mammalia > Primates > Pitheciidae > Plecturocebus > Plecturocebus donacophilus. The sequence goes on from PVKP010003953.1 coordinate 27,565, forward strand.
AGCTCAAGGATGGGCCAGGGGGAATGGTGGTGACCACCTTGATGGAATTAATTGGTTTTTCAGGATCTGTTGATTGCAAAAAGCCTCATTGGGAACCCTTTGACTGAGGCAGGACACTTGGTGGAGGAGTGGCACTTGGACAGCAATCCAGGATCATTGACACTAGCTGCAGCACTCCTGAGTGTGTGCATGGGCGCATGTCCCCGCTCTGTCCTCTTTCGTAATTGCTGTGGAAATGGTCTAGCAGGATGCTCACGGTGGAATCCCTCATTGTCTGTTGGATGGTGTCGAGAGCCATGAGTTGGGATCAGGGAAGGGGACTATGAGGGCAAGTCTTGGTTAGGGGGCAGGTATTTGTCAGAGGGCAGGCAGAGCCTGGTGTTGTGAGGAGCTGAATTTCTTCTCGTTCGGAACAGTTAGAGGGAATGGGGCTCTGCTGCCAGCCTCCTTTTTTGGTGCCACTTGGGTCTTGAAATCCTATCTTAAGGAAGCTGAAAGTTGCCTCTGAGGGCTGGGTTTATCTTTGTCTGCTGGTTGTGAACCAGATCAGGTTTTAGGAGCAATTTAGAAAGAAATTTTCTTTGGATTGATTGTATGGTAGAGAAGCCTTGTGGGCAGCATACTGTGTGTCTCCTAGATTGAGATATGTCTGTAATTCCACCATTTAAATTTGGGGGAATAGGATCAAAGCCTCGGGCAGCTGGGGATATTATCTTCTGATTTCATTTATTTGTTCTAGTGATTGTCTTTGTTGGAATCCAGATGAAAGGGAACTTTGAGAGAAAATGTATAATCATCTAACATAAATGTCTTTAAAAAAGTAGATACACGCAGGTTACAGAAGAGGGAATTTATATCAGTGCAGTAGAGTTAAAGTGCTAGTCTTTTCTGTCTATTTAAGGTGATGCCTGATATTGTCATGTTACAGAGGCGGATGCCCCAAACCTTCCGTGACCCAGCAACTGCTCCCCTGAGAAAACTCTCTGTTGACTTGATCAAAACATACAAGCATATTAATGAGGTAAGATTTACAGTAACGTCTATCTTGCAATATGTCAGTGAGAGAAAAAGCTATTTTGTGATCTATTTAAATACTCTAAACTTTTTTCATTCCTAATTGTCATATTGATGATTATTATGAAGACGAATGATTTAAAAATAATATAATTACAACTATATAAAAGATATATTAACAAGGGCTGCAAAATATAAAGATAATTGTGGATAACTCCTGTTTTTTTTTAAGGTTGTATTTAATATACTGTTATTTCTTTTTAAAAAATTTGTTTGTTTTTCTCTTTTTCTAAATTTCGTTTGAGTTACTTCTATAATAACTCTTATTCAGACTAAGAAAGGGGAGTAAGGACTCTAAAAGCATATATGTGTTAAAATTTTTGCTTGAAGTTTTATACATTTGTTACTACTTTTGCCATGGGTGTCAGGAAGCTCTGAAATATGTTTAATACCTAGTTATACAGACATTTGGCCTAGTTTATTTGATCTATCTATATTTCTGTGATTTTATTGTCTTTTAAATTTTTATGTGTATTCTTTTATCTCTTTTTATAAGATGTCCAGAAGCTTTTTTTGTTGTAAGTAAATAAGATAAAAAACAGAGCACTTTGAATTGCCTGTGTTACAACTTGGTGTTTTGCCACCAAAAAGTTTTCTGGTTTCTTGGACCATTGACTTGATTGCCATTTGCTTGTTGCTTCGACACTATCTCCAGAATTAATTACTAAATGAACATTTCTGGAGAAGAACCCATGCTTTCTTTCCTCTTCCAGTGGGGCTCTGCACCCTTTCATTGTGAAGTCTTGTTCTTTGCCAGCTTTAGAGCTTCTTAATTGAAAAGTCGAAAAATTTTCTTAGGTACATGCAAATTTTATAGCAATTTAATGTTATTTAATGCCAGTATTACTACATTACAGTGGCAGTGCAGCAACATAAAATTAGTATGAACTCTGTCAGGAACATTTCTGAGTTAGATTTTGTACACATTTGTGTATTATAAACATGTTCCAGACAAGCTTGTGATTATCTGAATATATATGATAAATTGTTGATAACAGTATATTAATTTCAGTTTGTTACTATCTGATAAATTGTTAACAGAACTGCAGTTAAACTGTTAACAGTAGCTTTGTTGGAGCTTGTTTTTAAATAACTTACCACCTTAAAAGGTAGACTGTTTCTGATGTTAGTTCATGCAATGTAATTTATAATTTCTCCAAAGTTAGTTTACTAGTTACCTGGACTATTGCCTAGCTCACCTATTTTTTTTTTTTACTGGTCTTAAAAACAGTGTTATAAGGAAAATAACTCAGCCTGTGATTAACCATAGGCTTATGGTCTTTGGGAGTGGGGGCAAAGGGGCCTTACCTGTCTTATTAATCTTTATATTTTTATAGGTTTAAAAACTGATGGACATGTCTCAGAGGGCCATTTTTTAAAGAAAAACATCAGTTCGTAGATATGTGCAGGTTACAGAAGAGGGAGTTTATATCAACTAATTCTCTTTATATTCCAAAGTTGGGATTGACTGGAAGGGGACATGAGAGAACTTGAACTTGAGAGAGCTGAAAATGTTACAAATGCTGTTTGGCATTTGGTGATTTTGTCAGATTTCCTCATGTAGAACTCTTAAGATCCATGCCACCTCACTGTATATAAATTATACTTTAATTCAACAAATAAATATAAACCAGGCTCTTTTAACTTTTCTTGAACAGCATACTTTGGACAAGTCACTTAACATTTCTTATTTACAAAGTGTATAAACAGTATAACTATAATGAATTTCACTGTAGATATTTTTCATTGGTTATATCAGTGTTATTTTCTATCTCAAATGTCAGTTGTAGAAAATGATGTAATTTTTTGTATTTCTTACACAGAGTCAAAATTCATCTATTTCCTACTTACAGATGTGTCTCAATATACTCTGATAATGCTCTTCCCCTCACAGTGATTTGAATTTTACAGTGAACACTATGTATTCTTATTTTAGGTTTACTATGCAAAAAAGAAGCGAAGACACCAACAGGGCCAGGGAGACGATTCTAGTCATAAGAAGGAACGGAAGGTTTACAATGATGGTTATGATGATGATAACTATGATTATATTGTAAAAAACGGAGAAAAGTGGATGGATCGTTACGAAATTGATTCCTTGATAGGCAAAGGTTCCTTTGGTCAGGTAATTTAATGGAAAGTGCTGAATTTAATTAATTACAAAGAACTTCTTAGTGAATTTTGTTGTTGCAGCTCTTCCTCAAGAGCATACTTTTAATATTTGCAAATAGAGCTCAGCAATGGATATGCAAGTATTTGGATGACCGTAATTCTTTAAAGGTAGTAATACTACATCAATAATAAAAACTCCTTAGACTTGTACAAGCTTGTATGGCTACCAAGTACTCATTTTACTAATGACTGGTTAATTTTAATCACTAATAGATAGTATTGCCTCTTTGATATGGGCCTTGAATAGTCTGTAGATGATTGTTAGTATGCTAGAGATATTTACCTTCTTGTCTGATTGACCACTTCAAAGGGAAACGAATTACCATGTTCAGGTGGTGCAGTGGGAATCTGCTTACTTTTGAGGAGGCTTTGGAAAGCCTGGGGTTGTGTCCTGGCTTTTTCCTCCCATCTCATGTTGTAACTATACCAGACCTCCAAGCAGGCAGGCAGTCTTTAGGATTTCTTGTAATCCTCAGTACCAGCATTGCTAATATTATGATTGAGTAATTTTGATGGAGAGGGTCATCCAGGCAGTTTCTACCAGGAAGGGATTCCAGGGACCTGTTTTTTTCCTCTTCATTCTCAGCCTCTTCTCCCTAGTTACAACTTTTCTGCTCTCCACCTCCTCACCCAGCCCCGTTACAAAGCGCACAGCCCTGAAAACATGAGTCTCTTGCATCAGTCGCACCAATACCAAGAGCTTTTGGTCTTTCTCCTTGTACTTTATTTATTTAGAGACAGAGTCTCACTCTGTCGCCCAGGCTGGAGTGCAGTGGTGCACTGTTGGCTCACTGCAACTTCCGTCTCCCAGGTTCAAGTGATTCTCATGCCTCAGCCTCCCAAGTAGCTGGGATTACAGGCATTAGCCACCATGCCTGGCTAATTTTTATGTTTTCAGTAAAGACAGGGTTTCACCAGATTGGCCAGGCTGGTCTCAAACTCCTGACCTCAGGTAATCCTCTTGCCTTGGCTTCCCAAAGTGCTGGGATTTCAGGCATGAGCCACCACACCCAGCCTCCTTGTACTTTTAAAAAGATTTTTTGGGTCAGAGGTGGTGGCTCACACCTGTAATCTCAGCACTGTGGGAGGCTGAAACAGAAGGACTGCCTGAGCCCAAGAGTTCCAGACCAGCCTAGGGAACATAGCGAGACCTTGTCTCTATTTATTTAAAAAAAAAAGTTGGGGAGAATCTCTGGCTGTGGTCCCCCAGCTGTTCTCAATTGTAAGTCTTTCTGTCACATTGAGTTACAGAGCTCTGTTTTGTTTGAGGGGTGATTTGCTGATAAACCTAGTCTCTTCTGCCTTGCAACCCTTGTGGAATGAGAAGGTTATCACCCTGCAGTCCAAATATATCTTCTGACTTTTCAGTGATAAGCATAGAATAGGGATCAAAATGACTTTTCCTGAATTGTCTTTGTTGTTGTTGTTGTTGTTTTTGTTTTCTTAAACTGTGGAACCTGCATGTGCTTGCTTCTCTGTTCCTGCCCTGAGAGAAAGCAAAATATACACTCCTTTTTTAACCTGTGAGAAGAAGTCGTTATGCTTAGAACAGAAAGTATACTGTATGGCATTAGCAGCCACAGGTCTAAATCCAGAAAAATAAACGTGTAAGCAAATATAAACATTTGTATTAGAACTGTGTCATTCCAGTGTGGCCCTACCAGTCCCTGATGTCATGTGTATATGTCCCCTCCTTGTCACGATTTGAAAGATTTTTGGTAATTATACATAATCCAGGGACTTTTTCCTTGAATCACAACTACTTCTTCTGAGGAACTTTTCAGTGCTTTGGGCATCCTCTGGTTTTTTGTTTGCTTTTTTTGTTGTTGTTTGTTTTGTTTTTAAGAGATGGGGTCTTACTATATCACGCAGGAAGGAGTGCAGTGGAGTAGTGATCATGGTTCACTGCCTCGACCTCCTGGACTCAAGTGATCCTCCTACTTCAGCCTCTAGAGTAGCTGGGACATGCCACCACGCCTAGTTAATTTGTTTTTTGTAGAGTTGGGGTCTCACTATGTTGTCCAGGCTGGTCTTGAACTCCTGGGCTCAACCAATCCTCCCATCTCAGCCTCCCACATTGCTGGGATTACAGGCCTGAGCCACCACACCTGGGCTGGAAGTCCCACTTGCTGAAGGTATTCCTGTTTGTCAGTCCGAAGCAGCTTCTCTATCAGCTTCTTAAGGAAAGGCATTTGTGAGGCCCAGTCCTTAACTAAAGGTGTGAACACCCTATACTGGTCCCCAGCCGGGCTACACAGCAGGAAGTGAGTGGTGGGTGAGCAAGCGTTACTGCCTGATAAGCAGTGGCATTCGATTCTCATAGGAACTTGAGCCCTTTTGTGAACTGTGCATGCGAGGCATCTAGGTTGCATGCTCCTTATGAAAATCTAATGCCTAATGATCTGAGGTATTTCATCCGCAAACCATCCACCTCACCCCTCCCCTGGCCGTGAAAAAAATTGTTTTTTTACAAAACTGGTCCCTGATGCCCAAAAGGTTGTGGACTGCTGCCCTAGACCTAGAGATTTGATTGCCACCTCTGCCATGAAAACTAACATTTGGGCAGTTGCACTTAATAGGTCACTGTTTTTTTTGAGGTGGAATTTTGCTTTTATCATCCAGGCTGGAGTGCAGTGGCGCAGTCCTGGCTCACTGCAACCTCTACCTCCTGAGTTCAAGTGATTTTCCTGCCTCAGCCCCCTGAGTAGCGGGATCACAGGTGCCCATCACCAGGCCTCACTAATTTTTATATTTTTAGTAGAGATGGAATTTCACCATGTTGGCCAGGCTAGTCTCAAACTCCTGACCTCAGGTGATCCACCCACCTCAGCCTCCCAAAGTGCTGGGATTTTTATAGGCTTGAGCCACTGCCCTGGGCCTAATGGGTTACCTTCTAACTTTCCTGACATCTACCATGCAGATTGTGACCATACAGCCTGCTCTCTAAGCCGATTTGCCCCTGATGACTTAGTCTTTACGCTCATAGTTAACATTTTTCTTCTCCTCTTCACCTTCGTTTTCTCATACTCAGATTCCACAGAAAGGTGAGGACAGGAACCCTGTCACGATAGAGGCCTGTTTGACATTGAGTTCTTTTTTTCCGGGGCAGACTGATAACTTCCTCTCTTGGGCTGAGGTATTGTGCAGTGTCCACATTGAGGTGCAGTGTCCACATTGAGGTTCAGGTCCTGTGCCTCACCAGAGGGACAGTTCTATATTGACTTGGTCAGACTTTTCCACATTCTGTGTCAGGTTATTGTCAAATGAGGGATTTCTCCATTTCCTTAGCCAATAATTACCAATCCTGATTGCGTGTTGAAATTTCTTGGGGAGATTACCAAAAAAAGTACTGATGTCTGTTCTCCAGACCAGTTAAATTCTCTAGGCATTGATGTAAAAGAAAAAAAAATAAAACACCTTATTGAATTTGTAATTCATGGTCAAAAACTGGCAGTTAGCCCCTTAACTGTTTGACAAGTCAGTAGGTGCTCAGGCCCCCATGACTGTCAGTTGTTCTGCAGGCCATCAGGATCTGGGCACTGAACTGTAATTCTTGGTGCAGTCAGTACATCCAGTGAAACAGACGCATATTAGAATCACTTAGCCACATGTTTTTAAGGGTAGTCTCTATGATAAAAGACCACAGATAGTGTCTTTTAGAACTGAGTGAAACCAGAGATTAGTGCATTTTCTATTCCAAGTTTGATTTCAGTTGAACCATTCGGAATCTGTCATTCAGTAGATTCAGCCTTGACTGATGTAGATCTGAGAACATATGTTCCATCTTCGTCCTGATCTAATGGTTTCATCCTGCTCCTTGGAATCATTTGGAGTTCCTTCCCCATCCCCAGACTTATAATGTTATAAATGTAACTTCTGTTTAATTAGTTGTAATGGTTATCGGTGGTTAATAAGAGATACCATTTTCTTTTACTTATATATTGATTTTGTAATTTTTATGTAACTTTTATAATAGTATGAACCTCGTTTTAGATGAGTGAAATTTAAAGTGAGGGCTGTGCATGGTAATATGTACTCAGTAGCACTGTGGTTTCCTTAGCAGTGATTCTCATTTTTAAACTATCATAATCCCCTAATTATGGTGTTTGTGACATTGTAGAACTTCACTAGTAAGTTGTGCTTATTTTTTAGTGTAAACTAAGTTTTCTTTTATATACTTAAGTTTTTATGTATGATAATCAAATTGAAGGTTAGAAAGTTATCAGAAGCCTTCTGAAATAAACTTTTAAATATTTCATACATATTCTTAGGGTTCAGGTTTCTCTCATTAAAAGAATAGTTGGATGAGTTGTTACATAGTGTTACTGAGTAAGAAAGATAAAACTAAGCAGTTGTCAAGATTCATAATTTATTTCTGACGGAGGAAAATAATTTTATTAAGAAAATTATTTTGTGGATATTTAGAAATATTGTACAAATGCAAAAAGAAATTCAATTTAAAAGATTGATTTAAAGTTACTGTGTAATAAATGGCTATATTGAATAGAAATATACAGGATCTCTTCCACTTAGGAAGGTCAGAAAAGTGATAATTATAAAAATGTGTAATTGAGAATTAGGTAAATGTTATAATTAAGGTGAATTATAAATTGTTGTGAAATTGTTGCCATTAATGAAATAGAGAATTATTTATGTTTCCTCTCTTATAGGTTGTAAAGGCATACGATCGTGTGGAGCAAGAATGGGTTGCCATTAAAATAATAAAGAACAAGAAGGCTTTTCTGAATCAAGCCCAGATAGAAGTGCGACTTCTTGAGCTCATGAACAAACATGACACTGAAATGAAATACTACATAGGTAAACAGCGCAGTGTGTCCCAACCGAGACGAAAACTTTAAGTTAATCGTTCTTTTTTATCAAAATATTTTTTTTTACTTTAAAGTGGTTGATTAAAAATTTGTTTCTGCTGGACAGCAAGATTTATACAAGTGACTTGATCTGGTAGTAATAGTCTAAGTCTTGGGAAATGTGCCTTCCAGGTAGCATACCATGTAGAAACAAATGAGAATAGTGTGTGTAATTTGCAATTTGCTGGTGCCATTTGTTTGCTTTAATGATGCATGTTTATCCAAAGGGTCATCTATCCAGGAACGTTAACCATTTATAATCTAGTTCAGAAACTAGTTGTGAGCTAGTATGTTGTTAGTGGTTGTGGAACCATTTTTGGGGCATCTGCACCAAGATCTCAGGCTCCTCCCCAGTCTCTTCATCAGCTTGGTAGCATTAGAAGCTATTAGACTTAGACTACAGTAAAGAGATAATAGCCACTGCTTATTGAATTTCCACCACATTCCTTATGCTTTTCTTTCATCATCTGTAATAGTCATAGCAGCCTATAAGGAAGGTGGTAGAATCCTTAAATTACACGTGGTTTTTATAAAAGGCAGCATATCCAGGGTCATAGGGCTCTGCAGCTAGGATCAGAAGGTATATTACTACTGCCTAACTCGAAAGTCTCTTTGTTTCATTCTCACATAGTCTTCCTTCTGAAAACAGAAACAGGAGACAGAAGAATTGTGAAAATACCGAAGTCTAGAGCCAATTGATAATGGACAAAACATCTAATATACCTTCTTTCATATTATTTTAAATCAAATCTAATATGTCAGTGATTAAGACACCATTTTATGTAGCATCAAGGAAAAAATTGTTAAGTATTCATATAAGATGCCATCAGTCGAAGATACAGACCTTAAGATCAGCACATAGCCATAGTCACTTGTCTTCAGAAATGCTGACTTGACTTGACAAACGTAAGGTTGAGTTTTATTTAGCAGATTCTTTTAAGAAAATATTATGGTTCTTTGGTCCCCCTCCAAAAAGATAGAAACAAATAATGGGTGTTTAAAAGGGGCAAGCTTCAGATTGTTCAGATTAGATTTTATTTGTGAAATACTGCTCGTTTCTGTCTGTTAAAATACAAAATGAGTTTGTACTATTTTTCTTCCTTAATGTCTTTATAGATACTGATATAATTCATAATAATAACATTTTTATCTTAAAGCCATTCTCATCACACTAAATGAAACTTTGCTGTTCACTGTCAGTTATAACTTACATGAAGTGACCCATTTCCATTCAGGGGTTTTAGAAACACATCAGGGACATTCTAAGGATGCTTGACTTACACAGTGATCTCTGAACATGCCTCCCACCTTCTACTCACTCTTGACTATTTGCTTATGAAGCAGAAAAAATACTGATAGCATACTGTAACATTTTAATTCTGCTTTATTTAAAAAAGACATAGCTGGCATATAGTTAAATACTCAAAAAATGTTAGCTACTCAGTTCTGTATAATGCTAGCATTTTATTTTGAATACAATAACATTAATGATCATTTTATTAATTGTATTAGTCATTACAGATACTCTTTGGATGAGTTTTTAAGTTCTTATTTTAGAAGATGGTGAATGCATAGTGTCTCAAGAAACTGAGATTCTGTTTGGAAAACAAAAGAACTTTAGATAGTTCATGTCAATTGAATTGATGCTTTAAACTTACGTTATCTGAAAGTCATTTTTATGATGTAAATTAATTTTAAAGTGATTGATAAGTGTAATTTATTCTGATGAGTTTTATTGTCTTGTCTTTGAACTTCAAAAAACATGTACTACTTTACTGTGTAGCCAAATTTCTTATCTGGATTATTTAGTACCTGCCATGGTCTAGTTAATAGAAAATTCAGTTTAAGTCTACAACAAAGTTGCCAGCCCTCCATTCTCCCCAAAATTCAGTTAAAAAGACTGAACAAATTTGCTTGTTGGAGCTTTCTTTGACAGTGTCTTTAGTGCTCAGCACATTGTAGATACTGAGTAAATGAATAAAGAACTATGAGTTCAAGTGAAACTGAGTAGATCTTTCTTTGGAAGAACATTCTCATCACAGAGCTTCTTAAAGAAATTTTTATAATCACCTTAGAATTCTGACAGCAGTTACTTTTTGCATTCACTTTGTGGCTACTGCTTAACCAGGAGATTAAAAGCCATGCATGGACCATGATGGTGAGGTATCATGGAACTATGTTTTTAGTTTTAAACCTATGAACTGAAGTGATTAAGAGCAGATGTTTTACATTCTTACATAACATTTAAGGATTGCGTTGTTATTTTTAGTATCAGCTTATGCTGTAGACTCCTATATAGCCATATAATTATTTTTATTGTGTTACTTAATTCTAACTTGAGATCACCTATATCATGAAAGATCTAAAAGTGGTACTGATGTCCACTGCTTTGAGACAGAAAGCCCAGGAGTACTACTAGGAAAACACAGTGTATCCACAGTTGGTGATCAGACATTGATTACTATCAGTTTATTCCAGCTAGATCTGTAGCGAAACTTCTCATTTTGTAATACTAAAAGACAAAATGAAAGTAACCTTGACAAGATGGGTGTTAATGTCATTGTAGTTGTGTTACAGGTGCTGAGTTTGGTATATATAAGACTGTTAATAGTCGGACAGCACTTTATCGAATAACCTCATCTGATGTGAAGTCAGTGTTAATACTTAAAGCACAATGTTTGAAGCGATTTAGTGAGTATTCAGCCTTTTTAGAGGGTCAACAGTTTTAGCGATCTATGTATTCTGTTGCTTTTTCCCCACTCACAAGCCTCCTCATCATCTCTTCTTGTAGTTGAGATTTATTTTGAAGTTTTTCAGACCTTCAGTCTCACACAGGAGTTCTCATTTACCAATTTGATGAACACAGTTAAGTACTCCAATACTTTTACTAAAGCATGATTTTCAGACATTTGTTGTATTTGCCTAAAGGGTGACAAAAAAGCTATCATCAAAAATTGTGACAGAAAATTCCTAGTGAAATTAAAGTTCTGAAGCACAGATAAATTTCAAAGCCTACACAGAGGGCTGCCAAGGCAGCACAGCATTGTCACAAACCAGAGATCTCAGTAGGTGGAGCTTAGACATAGGAAGCTGTGAGATAGGGCTCTCAGGAAGGAAAAAGTACTTTGTTTTATAAATGAAGATAAAATTGCTGAAATATTCTTACTACTGTTTGTCCATTTGCTACTTGCGTTTTCAAATCTGACTTTTTTAAAGAAACAAGGCATTTTGGTAGTACTGCTTACCTTATATCACTTATTGACAGACACTATATCTGTTTAATTCAGCAGAAGAGCAACTTAGATATTCTTAACTGATTCAAAACTGCTATTACTACAAAATGCTGATCTCCAGACTTTAACTTTTCACTTTGCATTTGACGTTGTAATAATGTTATAGCTCATTTGAGAGTGCATGTGTATGTTACTCTCATTTTACTGGTATATATAATTTAAAATGAAACTCTTTTTTTCTTTCAGTGCATTTGAAACGCCACTTTATGTTTCGAAACCATCTCTGTTTAGTTTTTGAAATGCTGTCCTACAACCTCTATGATTTGTTGAGAAACACCAACTTCCGAGGGGTCTCTTTGAACCTAACACGAAAGTTTGCGCAACAGATGTGCACTGCACTGCTTTTCCTTGCGACTCCAGAACTTAGTATCATTCACTGTGACCTAAAACCTGAAAATATCCTTCTTTGTAACCCCAAACGCAGTGCAATCAAGATCGTTGACTTTGGCAGTTCTTGTCAATTGGGGCAGAGGGTAAGTATTATTTCAGAACTTGTGAATTAAATAAAAGTAGGTAGAACAATGTAGGTATTAGGTTGGCGCAAAAGTAATTGTGATTTGTACCACTACTTTTAATGGCATTACTTTTTTAATGGAAAAACCGCAATTACTTTTGCTCCAACCTAATAGATACTTGAAATGTTAATAAGGTGTATACCATTTAGAAACAATTACAGGGTGCTTATTTATCTTTAAACTGTAGCAGTTAAATTACTTTGTGTATATAACTGTTTTGGGGAAATACCTTTTAAAATGCAAATAACAATACTTTGACTCAAAAGACATTGATTTTTTTGAAATAGATATATTTAAAAGTATATGTATGCTAAAAGATGAAGGGAAGAGAATAAGAGATAGAATGATTAAATATTAGGGGATTTGTAACTTTCCCAAGTGAAGGTTTAGGTATAAGTTTTGGGACTTCTCAGTACTGGAAAATTGAATCCTTGCTGTAAAATGTTTCTCTGAAGATTTATCAAGATAAATCTTTTTCCTCAAAAACTGATGGTTCAAAAAAATGCAGGTAATTTTGCTTTAGTCATGGTACTAAAGCACAGAAAATTCAGTTGATAGATTTACTTGTTTTGATAAATAAATTTGTCTTATTTTCTCCACTATTAAAATTTACATAAATTGTAACACATATCCAAACTGATTTTTTTTAGACTCCTAAAAACAGATGTGTTTGTAGTGATGATAGTAAGTTTAGCTGATTTAGGAAAGCAGTTTTTCCGATCATTCTTAACAGCATTATGAAAACTACTCTAACAGCATTGTTTTATATATAAAATAGAAGTTATAGGTGTCTCCTCTTTAAAGGAATTACTACCATCATTTGATAATATTTTACTGATTTTTAACACTATTCTTTTTGCTTGAAAATGTTGAAACTGTATGTCTTTTGTTTTAAAGAAAAACCCAACTAACATACAGATGTTAATTTTTTATAGTGACTTTTCTGTTTCTTATTTTTCCAAATTATTGAAATTTTCTGTACTGTCCTACTTTTGTCCAAGTTTTAACTATAACAGATTAGTTTAATCATAAAGATTTATAGCCAATTAATAGGACTGTCTTTTTGTTATTTTCTGCAGCTTCTCTTATGGTGCTGATGCTATTGAATGTTGAAGTAATTTTTAAAAATCGAAGTAGGAAGCAAAGTTTGCAGTTTTAGATGCCTTCAAAAAATCAAGAGATGCTTGTAGTTAATATGGGATAGAGTATATTGTGAATGAAAAATACATGCCCATCTTGAGAGTAATTTGAATAGATTTTAGAGTTGGGACATTTTCCCTCTATTTAAGCCAAATTATATATTTTTTCCTAATATTAAACATTATTATTTCTGGCTAGCCAAAATGAGCCAGTTATCCCTATAATAAATTTTCAACTATTCAAATTCATTGGAATCACACAGGAAGTTATTTCTAGAATAGGCATGCAGTGGCCCTGCCTGTGGATCTATTGGATTAGAATCAGAAGGTGGTAGGGCAAGTGTGTTTTGGGGAAAGCAACTGCTTTAAACAAGTTAGATAGGGATGTGACAGAGTTCTTGGCATCAGCTGTGAAATACAAGTCTCAGCAGTGGTGAGTCTTTGGGCCTAGGGAATAAGCAATGGTATTGGCTTATTAAAAAACTCAGAAGTGTAGTACTTCTTCCCAGTTCTTTACATTAGACTTTCTTCTTATGGCTCCTTAAGGTTGGTTGACCTGCCTATGTGGGCCTGAGATTGTTCTTGATGACTTAGCTGGAGGTTTTGGTGGGAGCCACAGAAAACTTCATGAGCTTTCTGGTTGCATGGTTAGGTTATTAAGTTAGGAAATTTAGTTAGGAGGATTTTATTTCTCCCTTTTAATAAGTGAAGCAAATTGATCTCTGAAGACGTCCTTGCATTACTTGATTGAAAATAGTCCATTTCAGGATTGTCTTTCTCTAAGAAGTCTTGGATGGAGGTGGAGAGAGAAGAGGAGAGAAGAAGCTATTAGTCAGAGACAAGTTAATTGAATCTTTATGTGGCATTGTCTCTGGAATTTATCTGTGAGACAGCAGAGTACAAGTGTCTGATTTTTAAATTACATTGTATTGAAGTTACTTGACTTTCAACGCTGAGAAATACAGTCTAGTTGTTAAGTTAGTGGTAAGCCAAGTGCCAGCCATTGCAGGAAAGAATAATTATTAGGGAAATAAATTACTTTCAATAGTGCTTTTTTCTGGTGAGGCATAATTGTTTTAAGAATTATCATGATGACCAGTTAGGATTAGACTAAACAAAAGGGCTTGAATTTTTACGTATTATGCATTTCACAGTTAGATTAACCAGTCCCTCCAAATGTTTAGTTCTTCAAGCCATATTCATAGTCTAATGTTGAAATTAGTCAATGGAACCTAATTCAGGAATTGGCCAATTCTTTTCTGTTGATATTAGATTAATGTTTTAAATCCAATGCTGACCACAGTTTTAAGCAATTCAAGTAATACTATTTTGAAATGTATTTCAGATATACCAGTATATTCAGAGTCGGTTTTATCGGTCTCCAGAGGTGCTACTGGGAATGCCTTATGACCTTGCCATTGACATGTGGTCCCTTGGGTGTATTTTGGTTGAAATGCACACTGGAGAACCTCTGTTCAGTGGTGCCAATGAGGTAAATGATGCATTGCTTTACAAATTCTGTTTTCATAATTTCTTCTTTTCTTTCATCGATGACAATGTAAAAGCTGTTTTAAGGCAGAGATGAAATATGAGGTCAGTTTTGAATCTCCTATTTTTTCCTATTTGTCAGTGGTCATATAATACTAAGTTTAGAATTATGAGATAGGAAATGTAGGATATTTTAATCTACTCATGAAGGAGAACAGTTAATTAGAAAGTGTTAAGTATTTTGGCATAAATTTTACAGGTTTTAAATACAATAACAGAGAGCTTAAAGATAATAAAGAAATGAAGGCCATCCTGAAGAATGATAAAAACATCACTCTAAATTTTGAGATTATAATTTGGAGTTGAAGTGGTAATGATCAATAGGATTGATGGATACTCAGTCTGAATAATTTAGAGTAAACTAGATGATAGAATTGTAGGGCTACAGAGACTATGTGCAATTCTATAATCCACAGGTTTTCAGTCTGTGTTGTGGGAGATTTTTGAAGTCAGTGGCAGTGAGTGGGTGGGCAGGGACAGGT
This sequence comes from Plecturocebus donacophilus, assembly GCA_004027715.1. NCBI lineage: Eukaryota > Metazoa > Chordata > Mammalia > Primates > Pitheciidae > Plecturocebus > Plecturocebus donacophilus. Next base: position 42,656 of record PVKP010003953.1, read on the forward strand.
CACACTTCCCTGCAGTCAGATAAATTGGGCTTTCATTGTTTATTAACTATTCACCTATGGGCTTTTGTTTGTTTTTAAAAGAAAAATTGACCATTGCAGATCTTGATCAGTGTATTTATAAATGAGAAGAGAAAGGCCAAAGGCATTAATAACTTGTGCCAGATGATGTAGCTGTAAATATGTGGTGTCAGAAACTTCTCTTCCATCCTTCCTTTTAATTCAATTTTTTTTTTTTTTGAGACAGAGTCTTGCTCGGTCGTCCAGGCTGAAGTACAGTGGCTCAATCTTGGCTCATTGCAACCTCCGCTGCCCAGGTTCAGACAATTCTCGTACCTCAGCCTCCTGAGTAGCTGGAATTACAGGCAGGCACCACCACGCCCGGCTAATTTTTGTATTTTTACTAGAGATGGTGTTTCACCATGTTGGCCAGGCTGGTCTTGAACTCCTGATGTCAAATGGTCCACCCGCTTCAGCCTCCCAAAGTGCTGAGATTATAAGCGTGAGCCATCGTTCCCAGCTCCTTTTAATTCATTTCAACTTCAGCTGGTGAGCTGCTCTTTGATAGTAACTGCCATAGTTTTTGTTTTAATATAAATCTTACTGTGTAAATTAGTGTCTTTCTTGGGCTTAAACAATATTTAAAAACCTCAGTGGTTTCCCATGTTACTCATTGAAAAAGCTGAGGTCCTTTGAGTAGCTCACAAATTCTTACTCCCTCTGATGCCAGTTCTCTCACCAACACCTGGTCTCTCCTTTTCCCCTCACTCTGTGGTCCCTGGCAGATGTCAGCCACAGGCCCATACTAGGCCCTTTGCATTTCTTCTTTCCTGTGCCTAAAATGCTCTCTTCTGAGATAGCACTTGGTTCCTTACCTTGCTGATGTTAGTGTTTGCTCTGATGCTACCTTCTTAGTGAAACCATATACCCCGCTTATGGTTGCAGTCCCCCTTACCCATCCCATAGTTCTTAGTCAGCATCTGACATCATGTATTTAATTATTTATTAATACCGCTGGCCATGGTGGCTTACACCTGTAATCCCAGCACGTTGGGAGGCCAATGCTGGCAGATCACTTGAGCTCAGGAGTTTGAGACCAGCTTGGCCAACAAGTTGAAACCCCATCTCTACTAAAAATACAAAATTAGTCCAGGGTGGTGTCATGTGCCTGTAGTCCCAGTTACTTGGGATGCTGAGGCAGGGGAATTGCTTGAAGCCAGGAGGCGGAGATTGCAGTGAGCCAAGATGGCGCCACTGGACTTCCAGCCTGGCAGACAGAGCCAGACTCCATCTCAACAAAAAAAAATTATTTATTGTTGCTCTCTTCCCACTATAACATCAACTTCTTTTTGGCAGGGGTTTTTATATGTTCTGTTTATTGTATTCTACCACTGAGCATGGTTTCTAGCATGTAATAGGCACACTCAGTTTGAATGAATGAATCTGTACTTTAAAAAAAAATACTTCATTAGGTCCATACTTTATTAAGCCTCTGGGATATTTTTGTTTTTAGTGGTTATTTAACATTCTCTGAAAATGGGCTGGGTGCCGTAACTCACACCTGTAATCCTAGCACTTTGGGAGGTTGAGGTGGGAGAGGATTGCTTGACCCAGAATTTGAGACCAGCATAGGCAACATGGTAAAACTCCATCTCCACAAAAAAATTTTTAAATTAGCCAGGCATGGGACCGGGCGTGGTGGCTCATGGTGGTAATCCCAGCTCCTTGGGAGGCTGAGGTGGGCGGGCCATTTGAGGTCGAGAGTTCAAGACCAGTCTGACCAACATGGGGAAACCCTGTCTTGACTAAAAAATCTGCCTGTAGTCCAGCTACTCGGGAGGCTGAGGCAGGAGAATCGCTTGTACCTGGGAGTCAGAAGTGGCAGTGAGCTGAGATTGCACCACTGCACTTCAGCCTGGGCAATAGAGCAAGACTCCATCTTAAAAAAGTATATGTAGCTGGGTGTGATGGTGCATGCCTGTATTCCTAGCTACTCTGGAGGCTAAGGTAGGAGGATCACTTGAGCCTGGGAGGTCGAGGCTGAAGTGAGCCGTGATTGCACCACTGCCCTCCTGCCTGAGGAACAGAGCGAGACCTATCTCAAAAATAAGTAAAGAAAACAATTTTATAAAATAAAATTCTACAAAAACAGAAACTTTAAAACTTCCTCTCATCTTTCCTTACTGTTCAACATTGGATCCATGGCTACCTGACATAATGTATTTCTTAATTGACTGTCTTCTCTTCTGTGGGGTATTTGGCTCAAGGGAGGTAGGGCCTTTCTTGTTTGTTCATTACTGTATGCTGGATATCTGGAGGAGTGCCTGACACATAGGCAACATGCAATTCATTTATGAATAAATGAGTGATGAGTGACTTGATGAGCAGGAGTAGATGTACAGTAGAAATTACAGGTTTTATTGTTTTTATTTGTAATACAGGTAGATCAGATGAATAAAATAGTAGAAGTTCTGGGTATTCCACCTGCTCATATTCTCGACCAAGCACCAAAAGCAAGAAAGTTCTTTGAGAAGTTGCCAGATGGCTCTTGGAACTTAAAGAAGACCAAAGATGGAAAACGGGTAAAATAAGGATATATGCGTTTTAAACCTTTGTTAAATTTCTTAACCATACTTGTCTTTTTATAGCTCATGTTTCTTTACTTGAAATTTTTTATAGCTCATTTTTCTTTACTTGAAATCAGTGTGTTTCAGTTAACAATTTTATTGATAACTTAGATAGATACTTTGTTCAGAAGTTGAATATAGTTTGACCTGAACTATCAGGTATGGACCAATGTTTGATTAATGGTCAGAGTTATCTTTAAAACTTCATTTTAAAAACTGTATGCCTGCATTTTAAGGCAGCTGATCACATCACCATGTTTGGTTTCAGCAGTACAATTCGTAAGTTTGACCCTTTGTTTCTTACAGCTTGGTCACGTAGTGATGTCACAGTTAATTACTTCCACCATGAACAGAAGTCACAGTTGCAGTAAATGATTTTTTTTTAAAGTTCATTTGGTCAAATATGTGAGAAGATTTTTGGCTTAAGTCATATGTGATTTTTTTTTTCAGGAATATTAACTGACTATATGGTCCATTGGTAGAGTCACATTCCTAGCTCAGTGACTTAGATAGCAAAAATTTCACATCTCCAAAATTTTTAAAAGTGAGGTTTTTATAACATTAGGTTTGTTTTAGTAATTTTCTTTTATCTGAGGACTTTGTTTAAAGATACCTAAACTATGTCAGTTTAATAGAGTAAATGATGCTAATTTTGCATCTTGATTTTTACTTATTTTATAGATCTGTGAATAATCATATGTTTTGTGGTTTAGTTTGGTCCTAGTATTGAATGAATAAAACGTATAAATATGTGATTGAATATGACCTTCCCCCGCACATACACATACAGAAGTCACCTTGTGATTGTAGTTTTGCATTTATAACGTTTAAGAGTTTATTTTTACTTCAGTTATTTTGCCCTTGCATTTTAGCGATGCTGCCACCAGGTGTCATTTTCAGTGAACTGAAGATGATGGTTGATTGCCTTAATTCACCTCCACATAGCTATGGAGTCATAACTTTTAATATTAAATGATTTTCTTCAGAATAATTTAAAGCACACATACAATTGTCTTTAAAAACTGATTTGTAATTTATTGCATTCCACCATATTCTCTAAAGCTATTATAGGCAGTGCAGTTTCCAACTGCTAAATTATGCCTACTCCCCATAAGGAGAGGACGGAAAATGCCATTGAGACCTCCTGGGCCCTTGTTTTTCCTTTATCCACATAGCTTGTTAATCATGGCCCATTTTCTTTGTAACCAGAACTTAGCCTGGGAATCCTTAGTAGCTTCACCAGCATTCAGAGGAGTTCCTACCAGTTTGAATTAGCATGGAGAGGAAATTAAATCTCTTTTATGTTGTCTCTCTCTGTGATACAGGCTGCTGCTTTCTTCATTTCAGATTTATTTATTTATATTTTGCTTCTGCTGTTTTTTTTTTTTTTTTTCCCCCTCAGTAAAACATCCCATTCCATCTCCTAAACCTCTGCCTCGTAAACCAGAGTGAGCTATCATTTCTTTCAAATTTGATAGGTATTATTGTTTTTAGTTATTTGGAGTGGGGGCATTTCAGAAATGAGTAGATTGTCTTTTCCCTTTTAAAATTGGAAGTGGGTATCTTAATGTACATTTAATACATGTGAATTGACAATAGATTTTTATGAGATTTCTTTTAGTCACACTGAGCTATTGATTTAAGCAACTTAATTTTTAAAAATAGGAAATAGTTCTTTTATTTTTTATTTTTTTTTTGAGATTGAGTCTCGCTCTGTTGTCCAGGCTGGAGTGCAGTGGTGCAGTCTCGGCTCATTGCAACCTCCGCCTCCTGGGTTCAAGGGATTCTCCTATCTCAGCCTCCCGAGTAGTTGGGATTACAGGTGTGCACCACCACGCCCAGCTATTTTTTGTAAATATAATTTTTTAGGAGAGATGAGATTTCACCATATTGGTCTCAATCTTTTGACCTCATGATCCTTCTGCCTCCCAAAGTGCTGGGATTACAGGCGTGAGCCACCGTGCCTGGCGTATTTTGCTTTTAAGGGAGAAATTCTGTAACAAAACAATCAAATAATTACATTACAAAGGATACACTAGGAATTTTAACGAGAGATATAAATAGATATGCATATACTTTCATTGGCTGTCTCTTTGCGGTTTGTTTAATGATTTTATTTTTACTTTTAATTTCTCATTTTACATTTCAAAAGCTCTATATTAGGGTTTTCCAGTAATGAGATCAATACTTACTATTTATTATTTTCTTGGTAGAGGTGGAGAATGAAGAAGTAAGATAATAAATCATGCTATTTTTTGAAGTATAATTTGTATATTGTAAGATACACATTTTTAGTGTTGAGCTTGTTTTCACCTTTGTATACAACATTGTCCTTCCTGTCTAAACCAATATGAAAGATTTCTATCATCTCAAATCCTTTTGCAACCCTTTTCTGTTATCTCACTGCTTTCTGGTTTCCATCATCAAAGATTAGCTTTGCCTTTTCATTGGCAAACTTTGTATAAATGGAGCCTTATAGTATTTATTGTTTAGTTTTGGTTTTTCTTCATTCAACAAATATATTGTTTTTGGAAATTCATCAGTATTGTTGTATGTCTCAGGAATTGTTTTCATTTTATTGCTTCAAGATATTTCATTGAATGAACATATCATAATTTATATTCATTTGTAAGTGATCATTTGGTTTGTTCCCAATTTGGGACTGTTATGAATAAGGCTACTCTGACAGCACAGTCTAAGAGTAGAATTGCCAGGTTATAGAGTATATGTTTACCTTCACAAGAAAAAGCACCAGTTATCCAAAGTTGTTTTACCATTTTATATTCTCATGATGTACGAGGGTTTCGGTTGCATGACATCCTCACCATTCGATATGATTTGTCTGTTGGATTTTAGCCATTCTGTAGTTGATATGTCATGGTTTGATTTGCATTTCTTCAGGCAATGCAGTGATACAGACAACCTTTTCATATGCTTATTAGCCTTTCATATATCTTCTCTGAGTTGTTTAATGATCTAGTGGTCCTTTGTCATTAAGTTTTTTGTCACATATATGTCAGTGTGTTTCCCTAGACTGTGGCTTGCCTGTTTCTTTCTTAATATGGTATCTTTTGATGAATAGGGAGTTTTAATATTGATGAAGTTGTATTTGTCAGCTTTTTTTTTTGATGCTTTTTTCTATCCTAAAAAAATCTTTGCCATCTTCAAGTTTGTGAAGATACTCTTCTGTGTTTTCTTCTAAAAGTTTTTTAAATTTTTTAATTTTATTCTACCTTTTACAGTTAGGATTCCATGGTCTGTCTTGAATTAATTTTTGAGTATGGAACAGGGTGAGGGGGTTGAAGTTCATTTTCTTCCCTTTGCTTACGTAGTAGTTACAGCAGCATTTGCTGAAAGCAGTTGGTTTTCCCTATATGTTTTCTGTTCTAGGTACTTTCTATTCACATATGAATTTTAGAATCAACTTGTAAATTTCTACCAAAAAATAGTGCTAGCATTTTGATTTGGGTTGTAATTGGGGTTTCATTTAGGAAAATGGACATCTTAACAATATTAAGTCTTCCTCTCTATAAAGATAGGTTATCTCTCCGTTTATTTAGGACTTAAAATCTCTCGGCAGTGTTTTATAGTTTTTAATGCAGAAGTCTCATATATTTTGTTCACTTTATTCCTAAGTTTTTAATTTTTTAGATATTCTTTTAAATGGCATTTAAAATGTATAATTTCCTAATTTTTCATTTCTAGTATATAGAAATACAGCTGATTTTTGTGCATTGATTTTGAATCCTAAGACCTTGCTAAATTCACCTGTTCTAACAATTGACCCTTGAACAATAAAGGTTTGAACTGCACATGTTCACTTGTGCGCAAATTTTTTTTCAACAAATACAGTGAGCCCTCTGTAATAAAAAATATAGTATTCCCTGGATGTGAAACCTGTGTGTGAGGGCCAACTTTTCATGTATGTGGATTCTGCACGGCCTCCTTGTGGAGCTCGAGTATATGTGGATTTTAGTATATTTGGGGGAGGGGCAGTGTCCTGGAACCAATCCCTGTGTATACTGAGGGATGACTGTATTTTTGTTGTTGAAATTTGATAGGGCTTTCTACTTAAGCAGTCTTATATTCCATGAATAAAGACAGTTCTGTATTTTTCAGTTGTATGTCTTTTTTGCTTTTTTAATATCATGAATGGGTTTTAATATTGTTACGGTTTTTCTGCATCTGTAGGATCCTCATGTGATTTTTCTCCTATTTTATGGTAAAATACATTAATTTTTTGAATGTTAAGCCCCAGCCTGTGATAAACTACACTTGGCCTTGATATCCTATCAAGGCCCTTATATATATTGCTCAGTTCAATTTGCTAATCTCTTGATAAGGAATTTTGTTTCCATATCATTAATGGATATTTGTCAAAATTTTATCAATACCATCATTAGGGTTTGATTTTAGGATTATGCTGGACTTGTGAAACTATTAGGAAATATTCTTTCTTGATTTTCTGGAAAAAAAAGGTATATGATTGGTTGGCATTACTTTTGTAATGTTTAGTAGAGTTCATTGATGAAACCATCAGAACCTGGGACATTTCTTGTTAGAAGGTTATTTAATTGTAATTTATGTTTTTTGATGAAAATAGGGTTATCTAGATTTTTTAAGTTAGTTTTCGTTAAATTGTTAAATTTGTTGGCATAAAATTATCAATAATTTACTATATTTTTAATATCTAGAGAATCTATAGTGATAGTCTCTCTTTTATTCCTGATACTGGTCATTTATACTTTGTTTTTTCCCCAACTAGTCTTGCTCAAGGTTGATAAGTTTATTAATCTTTTTAGACAACCAGCTTTTGACTTTGTTGATTTCTTTTTTTTTTTTCTATTCTTGTTCTAGTTTCTATTCTGTTTTTTACTCTTCACTATGTCCGTTTACTTGGGTTGAATTTCTTCCTTTTCTAGCTTATTAAAGGTGGAAACTTAGATTACTGATTTTTAAGCCTCTTTGCTACTATAGAATTTAGTGATATAAATTTTCCTCTAAGCACTGCTTTAGCTGCATCCTGCAGCTAGCTAGCTATTTATTTTTTTAGAGACAGAGTCAGTCTCATTCGGTCACCAGGCTGGAGTGCAGTGGTATGATCTCGGCTTGCTGCAACCTCCATCTCCTGGATTCAAGTGATTCTCCTGCCTCAGCCTCCCGAGTAGCTGAGACTGCAGGTGCGCACCACCACGTCCAGCTAATTTTTGTATTTTAGTAGAGACAGGGTTTCACCATGTTGGCCAGGATGGTCTTGATCTCTTGACTGTGTGATCAAGAGAGGCCACCTCGGCCTCCCAAAGTGCTGGTGGTACAGGCTTGAGCCACCGTGCTGGAGTGCTTTTTGTATGTTTTAACAGTCATTCTGAAATGTTTTTAACTTGTGATTTCTTCTTTAACCTGTCATTATTTAGAATTTTGTTACATAATTTCAAAATATTTGAGGATTTTCTAGATATCTTACTGATTTCTGGTTTAGTATCAGTTTGGTCACAGAATGTGACTTCAGTCCTTTAAAATTGAGACTTGTTTTATGGCTTAGCATCTAATGTGTCTTGGTGAATGTTTTATGTGCACTTGATAAGAATTGTATTTTGTGTTTGGTGTAGTGGTCTGCAACTATCAATATAGATCAAATTGTTTGTTATTTTCTTTATATCTTATATCTTTGTGTGTATGTATCTATATATTCTGTCAGTAATTGAGAGAGGAGTCTTCATTGATTTGTCTTTGACTCCCTTTATAACATTGCTTTTTGTTTTTTGAAGCTTTGCTAATGTATGCATGTTTAGTATTGTTATGACTTCTTAATAAATTGACCCTTTTATCATCCTGCAATGTCCCTCTTTGTCTCCAGTAATGTTTATCTTTAAGTCTGCTTTGTCTGATATTACTGTAGTGTTACTAGTGTTCTTATTCTTGGTATTTTCATGGGTGTGTGTGTGTGTGTGTGTGTGTAGATAGAAAAGATAGGAAGAAAAATATCCAACGTGTTTCTCTCTCTCTCTCTCTCTCTCTCTCTCACTCACTCACTCACTCTCTCACTCTCACTCTCACTTTTTAAACCTGTGCATACCTTTATATGTAAAGAATTGTTTTTGAAACAGAGTCTCATTCTGTCACCCAGGCTGGAGTGCAGTGGCACAATCTCGGCTCCCTGCAACCTCTGCCCCCCGGTTCAAGTGATTCTCCTGGCTCAGCCTCCTCAGTAGCTGGGATTACAGGCACGTGCCACCACACCCAGCTAACTTTGATATTTTTAGTAGAAACAGGGTTTGACCATATTGGTTAGGCTGTTCTTGCACTCCTGACCTTGTGATCTGCCTGCCTCAGCCTCCCAAAGTGCTGGGATTACAGGAGTGAGCCACTGCACCTGGCCAGAATGATTTTTATGTTGTGTGCAACATATGGTCAGGTCATTTTTTAATCTATTCTGTTAGTATTTAGCCTGTTATTCAGAGTTTTGGATTTCATACTATTGTCTTATTTGTGTTCTCTCTTTCCTGTTCTTTGTTTCCTGTTTCTTCTTTCCTGTCTTTTTGGGGGAAGGTTTATTGAATACATTTTGGCATGTTATTTCATCTCCTGTATTGATTTTTTTGCTTACTTCTCTATGTGTTATGTTTGTGTTCCTTTTATAATATGCACCTTTAACATAGTTTACCTTCAAATAATAATATATTGCTTGTTAAACAGTGTGATAACCATGTGATTCTATAAACCCTCTTTTACTTCTTGTGCATTTGTTGTCATATTACTTTTGCATGTTATAACCTCACAAATTAATGGCTGTTTAAATAAAAAATAGATGTTTAAAGAAATTTTAAAGCACATATAAAATAAGGATGATAGAACTTTTATATTTATGCTTATATTTGCCCTTTTCTGGTGTTCTTTCTTTTTGCAATTTCTAGCTTCCATCTGGTGTCATTTCTTCAGCCTCAAGACCTTATTTAACTTTTATTTTATAATGAATAAGTTATCCTGATCAATTCTGTCAGTAGGTGTTGAGCTGAAAAATATTTGTTTACCTTTATTTTTTGGAAGATATTTCCAGTGAATATAGAATTACAGATTAACTTTTTTCTTTCAGCAAAAGAAAAAGATGTTATGACATTGCTTAAAGATGTATTGACTTTTTTTCCTGGATTACACTGTTTCTGAAGAGAAGTCAGTGGTTATTTTTAGCATTGTTTCCCTGCATATACTGTTTTTCCCTTGCCCTCTGGCTGATTTTAATATTTTTTCTTTGTTTGATCTTCAGCAGTTTGACTATTTACCTGTGCATGCTTTTCTTTGTATGTATTCTCTTGGGAGTTCACTGAGTTTCTTGGATCTGTGGATTGATTTCTTTCATCAGTTTTTGAAAGTCCTCAGGCATAGTCTTTCCAAATAATTTGTTCTGCTTTCATCTTTCTTCTAGTTCTCTAGTGATATGTATGATATAGTGCTGAATATTATCCCAGAGGTCTCTGGTTTATTCATTCTGTTTTCTGTTTGTGTTTTTAATTGGATAATTTCTTTTTCTATCTTCTGGTTCACTGATTTTGTTGTTGTTGTTGCTGCTGCTTTGTGCTGAGTCCAGTCTGCTGTTGAATCTGTTAAATGGATTCTTGGGATGTTACTGTTGTTTTTGAGGCAGGATCTCACTTTGTCACCCAGGCTCGAGTACAATGGTGTGATCACGGCCTATTGCAGCCTTGACTTCCTGGGCTCAAGGAGTTCTTCCACCTCAGCTTCCCAAGTAGCTGGTACTACAGGAGTGTGTCACTACCATACTCAGCTATTAAAAGCTTTTGTAGAGATGGGGTCTGGCTATGTTGCCTAGGCTGGTCTTGAACTCCTGAGCTCAGGCAATCCTCCCACCTTAACCTGGATGTATAAACATGAGCCCACCCTATATTTTTTAGTTCTAGCACTTCTATTTTTTTTTTTAATATGGTTTTTCTCTTTTGAAATTCTACATCTGTTCTTATGTTGTCCACCTTTTGAACTAAATTATCATAATTTTAAAAAAGTAATGTATCATAATTATTTTAAAATGCCAATCTGCTACTTTCAACATCTGTACCATTTATGTATGTGTATTTTCTATTGGCCTTTTTTTTCTTTTCATGTGATTGTGGACATCATTTTTTAAAAAATGTAATTTTTAAATGTGTGCTAAACTTCCTGTGCTTAAGAACAGTAAAGATGGAAGTGGATCATATTTACCCCCAGAAAGAGGCCTTTTACTCTGTCAGGCCCCTCCTGTCGGGCTGAGTTGATCTCTTTCATAGCTTAACTGACTCTGGCCTTTGCTTGTTTGACTTAGATTCTTTTCACTGCTGTCTTCATATGTTTTGAGCTGGGATCAGGACATTGCCTTGAGCAGTGTTTGTATCTTTAGAACCAGGGAAAATCTAGAGGTGTCTATACATTACTGCCCAGCCAGCAGCCCCACTCCTAACTCTCTGTGCCTGGGAGATCGCCTTTCTCCTGTTGCACTCCCCTATCCTTCTGTCTGTCCGTCCACACGTGGCCGTCAGAAGTTGGTTCAGATTTGGGCTGGAGTCTTCTCGCTCATCTGTAGCATGCCTGCTTCTTAGGTCTCTTCCTGGAGAGGCTTTTCATTTTGTAGAATTCAGGGGATTCTTGTTCTAACAGTGGATCCTGGGACAGCTCTCTGATTGGTCTTTAAAAGGCAGTGATTTTATGACTTACCTGGCTTGTTTTTGCTTTTAAGAGAAAACAGTCATCTCACGTATTTCTGGATTTTAACTAGAAGCCAAAGTCTGGTGGTGCTATTCTTAATAAATTCATTATTTACAAAGGTTTTAAGGATTATACTATTATATATCAAAAAATGAGTTTTCAGGAAATCTCACCACGTTATTTTATTATTACATAGAGTTTTCTGAAGGGAAGCATACATAATTTTCTCTTTATCTACTATGAGAAGGTAGGGTTAGGCCAGTGCCTTTTTATGTAGAACATCCTTGGTGTGATTGCCATAGCTTTCTTGGGCCGCTGTTGCTAAAGAAAGTGTAGCAGGTGCTGAGAGTACACGGTTAGGCCGGAAAGAGGCTTCCAGCCAGGGCTGGGCAGGGGCATGCATGCTCTCTATAAAGGATGAGAGAAAATGCTTTCTTCCTTGTGGGCCTCTGTTGCATATTTTCTGTTTTTGTTTACTTGCTTGTTTGTTTTTACAACCTTTGAAAACAGAAAAACCATTTGTAGCTGGAACTGTGCAAAACCAGGCTCTGTATCAGGCCATAGTTTACTGACCTCTGGGCTAGATGATCTTTATCTTACAATTTTTGGTCTCAGAATTATGTTGAACTGTAACTAACCGTGCATTTGGTGTAGTAATGTGTGAAAAGGCAGAGGATTTAACTATTATGGGTCCTTGTTATTAAAGGCTTCAACATATAATATATTTAAACATATTTGAAGTTAGATTGTGTGTTTGCATACTTCACCAAATTTAGAGAAAGCCTTTTATCTTCTCTCTTATAGGAGTACAAACCACCAGGATCCCGTAAACTTCATAATATTCTTGGAGTAGAAACAGGAGGACCTGGTGGGCGGCGTGCTGGGGAGTCAGGTCATACGGTCGCTGACTACTTGAAGTTCAAAGACCTCATTTTAAGGATGCTTGATTATGACCCCAAAACACGAATTCAACCTTATTATGCCCTGCAGCACAGTTTCTTCAAGAAAACAGCTGATGAAGGTACAAATACAAGTAATAGTGTGTCTACAAGTCCTGCCATGGAGCAGTCCCAGTCTTCGGGCACCACCTCCAGCACATCGTCAAGCTCAGGTCTGTGAGACTGCGGTTAGATTAGGCTTGGGAATGTTTCGTATTTTCTTTATTAAAGTGGGATTATTTAAAAGTGTTCATTAAATTTTTTAATAGGGTAAGGAGCAGTTACTTTACTTAAATCTGTTCTTTATAGTTAATAGTAAATTCATCTCCCCTAAAGCTCCAGGATTCAGTTAAGCATGTAATACATTCTGCTTGGCAGTTGGAAATCTATTTATTAACCAGCATTTTAAATTACTTCTTAAATGGGATTTTTGTCCACATTGCTTGAGTTTTCCCCTACCTTAACCAGACTTCATTGTATTTTAGTTCAGTGGTGGATGAGAAAGAACCTGGTTTTAGTCAGAGAATATGAAGACTTCATGATACACTTTCAAGTTAATATTGGAGATTTTGTATGTGTTTTGAATACTTTCAGTTTTAATGGTATAGCTTTGGCGTATACATTTGAACAAAATGAATTTTAAACTCAAAGTTGTATTATTTTGTGTTGTGATGTTTCAGGTGGCTCATCGGGGACAAGCAACAGTGGGAGAGCCCGGTCAGATCCGACGCACCAGCATCGGCACAGCGGCGGGCACTTCACAGCTGCTGTGCAGGCCATGGACTGCGAGACACACAGTCCCCAGGTGAGCTCGCACGTGGTTCATTTGCTTATGTCACCTGCGTGCTCAGGTGGAGCAGCACTGGATGCCAGGTGCCTTTAGAATGACCGTGTTTCATTTACCCTAAATGTTCATGACGTTCTCATGTCTAAGGAAATGTCAGTATTTATCAGAGACGCACATTTGTGTAGTTCTCTCCTTCTTTGTCTAGAAATGGCTAACACTCACTGAGGGCATAGTAGTTGTTGTTTTAAACAGTTTTTCCTTTGTTTATCTCATTTACCAAAGCAGCATTTTGAGCCTCATGCTTTTTTGATTCCCATTTTACAGTGGAAACTGAGACTTTGTGGGCTGAGTAAATTTTCGTAGGTCATGATCTTCATGACTCGACTCTGCTTCCTCCCATGATTTTTTAGCACTTGTAGTCCTGGATTCTGAATCAATTTCTGGTTTGATATTAGCTTCTGTTTCTTTTTGTTCTTTTGTTTGTTTTTTGTTTTTAAACCTGTTGAAGAAGAGAATCCAATTAAGTACTTTTTCAAAATTTGAGTGAAGCAGATGGTGATGGCAGAAATATTTACATAACCTAATAAAATTGTAAGTTGGTTCATGCTGAGTTTTGCTTGATGGTGAGAGGCCAGTGTAGTATTTTTCGATGAGTAAAACTGCTATTGATTAAGAGCACTCCATTCTTGTGACTCAGGCAGCTGAATGGTGCTGGAGATAGTCCCACATGTAGCTATTTGTCAGTACTATTCATATTTACCAGCCTCTGCTGGACAGTCTTACGTGTTTCCCAAGTTGTCCTATCGTCTCCTATTCTCTTTAATAATTGTTTCAAACTTTTCTACTCTTAGAAACTTTGCCCTCCCCTTCTCTGTTGTCACTCACTCTTTGCTTTGTGAGGAAGAGTCTTCAGACATGAACTCCTACTTTGTAGCGTTGAATACCTGATCCTGCCTACATGGTACTGTCCATTTCTTCTCTACCTCTTCTTTGTTAGAAGCAATGTGTTTGTTTTTGCCTAAGGCCAAGCCCACTCAGTGCCCTGATCCTCTCTCTCCTGCTTTCAGGGGGCCTTTGCCCTTTGGTCTTCCTCGATTCCTATGTCTTCAGCCTCTCCTCTTTTGGCTCTTTCTGTTAATCACCATTTCCTCATTCCCAGGCCTTTCCCATCTTAAGCAGCACCTTTGTGTGTCCCCTGTCTTTCTTTCCCTACACTTCTGCTACCTGTGGTGTCTTTGTCTCTACTCTGAAGACCTTCTCGCCTATTCTTCTTACATCTTGCCTTCTAGCTCTCCTGCCAGGGTCAGTGGTGACCTTTATTCATGAGTCCAGTGGACACCCTGATGCTGTCTTTCTACATTCCACAACTTCATTTGGCAATGTTGACTTTTCCCTACTCTTTGAAACACTCATTGCTGGTTTCCTTGGCAGGATGTTCCCCTGTCTCTTTGGGTTTTTTTCTTCTACCCACCTCTGAAACCTGGTTGTTCCTTGAGGCATGACCTGTGTCCCTCACCCTTAACGTTTCCTGCATGATTTCAGCCACACCTGCCAGTCAGCCATCTTTGTGCCAGTTGTTCCTAAGTCTCAACTTCTGACTTAGACTTCACTTCTGAACCCTAGGGCCTTTCTAATTGTTTACTTTAAATGGCACCTTGAAAGTCTCAACAATGTACAGTGGTAAAATTTCGTATAAGCTGATGTCATTTTCACTTCTGAACTCTTCTACTTTTACCATTCTTTGTGAAAATGGGCCTAAATTTACCCATTTGCTCAAGTCATAAATCTGGGGGTACTCCTCTCTCCCTCTTTCCCCACACTGAATCAGTCAGTAAATTATCTGGATTCACCACATCTTAATACATTTTTATTCTCTGCGTTTCACTTTACCTCATTGTTATGACTTGTCTTACTAGAAAGAGTCCTCTAACCAGTCTTCGAGTGTATGATTCCATTCACCTGCCAGCACCATTCTTTTCCCTGCAGCCAAGTGAGCTTTCACTAAGACAGTCTGTTGTTGCTATTTTTCTTCCTTTTTTTTTTTGAGATGGAGTCTTGCCCCGTCACCCAGGTTGGAGTGCAGTGGTGCGATCTTGGCTCACTGCAACCTCTACCTCCTGGGTTTAAGTGATTCTCCTGCCTTGACCTCCCGAGTAGCTGGGTTTACAGGCATGCACCACTATGCCTGGCTAATTTTTATATTTTTAGTAGAGACGGGGTTTTGCCATGTTGGTCAGGCTGGTCTTGAACTCTTGACCTCAGGTGATCCACCCACCTTAGCCTCCTGAAGTGCTGGGATTACAGTTATGAACCACTGTACCCAGCCTGTTTTCCCTGCTTTAAACCAGTTTTGACTTGCCCTTATAGCTAAAATGAAACATAGACTTCTTACCATGGCATCGGTGCTTTCCAGGATCTGGTTCCCACCCAGGCCATTCTTTCTCCTCTTCACTCTAGTCACACTGATTTATTTTTCAGTTTTTGTAATATGCCACATTCTCTGTCACTTTTCTCACATTTCCTGTGCTCTCAGCCTGGAACATTCTTTTCCTTCTTTTGCTTTGGTAACTGCTATTTATCCTTCAGGTCTTAAGTATCACTATTCCCAGGGGCTTTCCCTAAATCTTTAGACTATCCATTTGTCTTTTCTTCTTACCTTCCTTTCTTCCAAATCTGTTTTATACTGTAGACACATACAGGAGTGCCAACACGTTCCTCCCACCTGGATTTCACAGAGGTCAAGATTTTGCTTCAAATCCTTTTTTATTAATTTTTGAGTGGTTGATATAGTCACATGGTTTTAAAAATAAGCAAATAAGAGAA
Source organism: Plecturocebus donacophilus (assembly GCA_004027715.1). NCBI lineage: Eukaryota > Metazoa > Chordata > Mammalia > Primates > Pitheciidae > Plecturocebus > Plecturocebus donacophilus. Next base: position 58,522 of record PVKP010003953.1, read on the forward strand.
TTCAGTGAAACGTTTTCCTTCCTTCCATGCCTTCTAGCCCCTCAATTTCTAAACCAGTGTTACTAGTTTTTTGTATACTTTTTGAGATATTTTATGCATATACAAGCAAATAGAAACATATTCTTCATCCATCCTTTGTTCACAAATAGTACCATACCAGGCATACTGTTTGCAAACATCTTGGTTTTTCTAGTCTTGCCATAAATTTTGGAGCACTCTCTGTATCAGTACATAGAGAGCTTTTTCATTCTTTTATTTTTTTTGCACAGCATTCCGTTTAGATATTCTGTAAGTCGCTTCACCATTCACCTGTTGTTTGTTTGTTTATTTATTTATTTTTAGAGCTAGAGTCTTGCTCTGTCACCCAGGCTGGAGTGCAGTGGTATGATCACGGCTCACTGCAGCTTTGGGCACCTGGGCTCAAGCAATCCCTGCCCCCCGCCTCCTCAGTAATTAGGCCTACAGTTGTGTCCTATCACACCCTTCCATGAGGTCTCGCTATCTTTCCCAGGCTGGTCTTAAACTCCTGGCTGAACTGATTCTCCCACCTTGGCCTTCCAAAGTGCTGGGATTACAGGCATGAACCACCTTGGCCACCAGTCCCCTATTAATGGACGTGTAGTTCGTTTCCAATCTTTTTTTCTGTTACAAATGGTAGTTTAATAAATAACCCTGTATAGTAGTGTCCCTTCTTATCCAGTTTCAGTTATTCAGCCAATCATGGTCCAAAAATACTAAGTGGAAAATTTCAGAAACAATTTGTAAGTTTTAAATTCTGTCATGAGTGGCAAGATGAAATCTGATGCTGTCCCACCCTGGACATGACTCATCCCCACTGTCTGCACGATATATAAGTTACTTTGCTTTGTAGCCATCTAGATTATCAGATCATAAAAACATAGTATATAGAGGGTTTGGTTGTCTGCAGTTTTAGGCATCCAGTGGGGCTCTTGGACTGTATCTCCTGTGGATAAGGAGGCACTGCTGTATGTGGCTCATTCGCACATACACGTTTTATCTGTGATATAAATTACTGAAAGCAGAATGGCTGTTCCAAAGGGTAATGTGATTTGTAATTTTGATAACTATTGTAACATTGCCCCCCCACTTGATTTTCTAATCCAATAACTTGAATAACTTCATAGTTCAAAAACCATTAGTACTTTGTTTTCTGAGAACTCACTGCCAACTTTTCTACTGATTGTTTTCAGTAGTATCTCTTAAAAGTTTGGTTCTCAGACCACCTTGGTTGAATAAATGCTTAACAATTTGTGTCAGCCACTGGTGATAGAGACTGAGCCTTTTGCCTTCCTAGAGCTTACAGTGACACAGGTAAATAAAATGAGCATGAATAGAAATGGCAAGTAGCATTAGCTCTTTAAAAGAGGATAAGGATAATTTGGTAGATAATGACTATTTGTTGGATAGGATGTATGAATTAGAGTAGGCCAAACTCTGATAACAGACTCTCAAAATATGGTAGCTTAAAAAGTACCAATTTTCTTTCATTTTTGTGTAACAGTCCAGAATAAGTGTTCAGGTTAGTGTCTGGGCTATCTTCCAGGTCTTGATCTCCTACCATCTTGTGGTTCCACGATGCCCTAGGGCCTAGTTGTCTACTGTGTCCAACAGGCAGAAGGACTTGGGAGGTATTGTGTGCCAGGCTAGCAGTGACATAGAAGCTTTTATTCACATTCCATTGACAGCTTAGTTAAATGGCCATCGTTAAGTACAAGGGAGACCGGGAAGTGTTGTGTAGCCATGTGCTCAGGAACAAGGAGTATTGTGCACAACCAGTAGCTTCTGCCACAGTGGTTGAGGCAGCATCAGCCAGAGTGGTCAGGGAAGGCTCTGGAACTGAAGTCATGAAAAAGAGACATCCAAGCAGTAAGAGAATCCAAGAAATAAGAACATTTCTAGGCGGAAGGGAGCAGCGTGTTACTAGTACACTGAGGCATTTGAGAGATTTTGACCCAGGGGAGGAATGCCCTCTTTGGTTGGAACCCATGTAGCCATGGGTAGGATGGCTGGAGAAAGAGGTTGAGAATTGGGCATCGGCCAGATGATGCAGACCATCTTAGGCATTTGGTATTGTTTTGTTTTTCTAAGTGCAGTGAGGAGTCATTAAAGGATTTTAAATAGGGAAGTGATTGGGTTTGTGTTATGAAAAGATTGTTCCTGATACCCTTTGGAGAAGGGCAAGGATGAAAACAGGGAGTTCATTTAGTGGACTGTCGTGTTAGCCTAGGCAAGAGATGATGGTGGGAACAAATAGAAGAGGCCAAGTTTCAAATCTGTTTCACAGGTAGATTCATTACTTCTTGCTCATGGGTTGGACAGAGGCATTTTTGAGCAGCTGGGTAGATAGTAGTCTGTTACTGAAAGAAGAAAGATGGAGAGAGGAACGGCATGAGGGGAAAAGTAAAGACTTCCTTTTGGACCTGCCCAGAATACTTACTATCTGGCTCTTTTCAGGAAATGTTTACTGACCCCTGGCATAAACGGTGCTCCCAAGGAAAGACAGTGGGTAGTGAAATAGATGAACCTATTTAAGGATATAACTTCCTAAAAATTGCAGCTTTCATGATGAAATTTTTTTGCCCTCGAATGTATTTGGAATTTTGCGTTATGAAACTGTCTTAACACATTAAAAGTTTCAAAAACCCTTTCTCCTTGATTAATGTAATGCTAGTTTGCTAGTGTCATCGCTTCTGATGGAAGATCAAAGCTTGGAAACAGTCCTCTGAAAAATCTTTTAAAAAATTTGTTCTTTCAGGTGCGTCAGCAATTTCCTGCTCCTCTTGGTTGGTCAGGCACTGAAGCTCCTACACAGGTCACTGTTGAAACTCATCCTGTTCAAGAAACAACCTTTCATGTAGCCCCTCAACAGAATGCATTGCATCATCACCATGGAAACAGTTCCCATCACCATCACCACCACCACCACCATCACCACCACCATGGACAACAAGCCTTGGGTAACCGGACCAGGCCAAGGGTCTACAATTCTCCAACGAATAGCTCCTCTACCCAAGATTCTATGGAGGTTGGCCACAGTCACCACTCCATGACATCCCTGTCTTCCTCAACGACTTCTTCCTCGACATCTTCCTCCTCTACTGGTAATCAAGGCAATCAGGCCTACCAGAATCGCCCAGTGGCTGCTAATACCTTGGACTTTGGACAGAATGGAGCTATGGACGTTAATTTGACCGTCTACTCCAATCCCCGCCAAGAGACTGGCATAGCTGGACATCCAACATACCAGTTTTCTGCTAATACAGGTCCTGCACATTACATGACTGAAGGACATCTGACAATGAGGCAAGGGGCTGATAGAGAAGAGTCCCCCATGACAGGAGTTTGTGTGCAACAGAGTCCTGTAGCTAGCTCGTGACTACATTGAAACTTGAGTTTGTTTCTTGTGTGTTTTTATAGAAGTGGTGTTTTTTTCCAAAAACAAAGTGCAAAGCTGCTTGAATCAGAAGGAGATTAACACACTGAACCGCTACAAGAGGGCAAAGCTGACTTTTTTTTTTTTTTTAACTTGAAAAGATTGCAAAGGGACATTGAAGTGTTTAAAAGAGCCATGTCCAAACCCATCTTCATGGATAGCTCAGAGGTATCCTCTTTTTTGCTCCCCCATTTTAACTTGCCACATCTAGTCATAATTTTTTTTTTTTTTTTTGGTCTTTCTATTCAGCAAAAGTTAATGTTCAGATGTTGGTCTTGGTCATCTGCCAACTAATTTTAAAATAAAAGGCACTGCACATAATTTGCATAAAGGGCCCCATGAGGGTGTTACCCCTCCCCCCCTTCCTGTTTTTCCCCTTTTTTGCTTCTGTTTTGTTTTGGGTGGGGGAGGGTGGGAAATTTGGGTTTTCAAGTCCTCTAAACACACTTGGGCACGGAAATGCAGTACTGTAAGGAAGAGGGACCTCCAGCTTCCACAAACACCATCTTCAGCTATATGTATTGAAGTTTGTCAGGCACAGTAAGCATGCTGAGTGGCGGGGATCAGAACTCTCCTATCTGAACCTACTGAGGAGCAAAGCAGCAATTACATGGGATCCTGTGGCTCTCCTGTTGTGGAGGCCACAGGAAGATAGGATGGAACGTGACTGGTCTCCTAACCAAGGTGCACTGAGAAGCAATCAACGGGTCAGTCGTGGCCAGTCCTGGGGAGGTCTGAGTGGTGGTCTTTGGGATAACCTTTGGCCTTATGGATTTGGACTCAAAATGAGAAGAGCCTACCATTTCAGATGCAATCACTTTTGGACATGCTTTTGCAGACAGTCCTTAATGCTGAAAACACAGAGAATGGGTAATTCAAGAGGCCTTTCTTTTAAAATAGACTTTTGTGACCCACTAATTGTAAGGTATTGCAAGGTCACTTTGCGTGTGTCATAAAGTTGACTTTCTTATTGGTTGAAGGTCACAGAAGTAGTGGTTTGCTTTGATGGAAATAGCTACAGCTGTGTCCCTTCCTGCTTTTTACTTTTTCTTTTGCTTTTTCTCGGCACGTGGTATCTCCACCATTTCTTCTGCACAAAGATGTCTTCTGTTCATCCTGAACATTTTTAAAAAATGCAGAATTTTATGTGACTGCTTTTTTGCCTCACAATTATGCTGTGAATTTTACAAAAATTTATTTTCTTTTTTGATAATTTATTGTACCAAAGCTGTTTTTATAGCACATAGATGTCTGTAACCAATAATGTAGCAGTTCTGCACTTTGACACAAGGTGTAACTAGACCATTTTTAAATGTCAGTTGAAAATTATGGCTGTACTATTGCTTAAACAAAACTGGAACTGTTGTTGAATCCATAGCCAATACATTTACAGCAATCTGTGTACTGAACATAATAGATTGATATCTAATTCAAGATTACAACATCTGTTGCATTCTAAATGTGTTCAGGCTTCTGAAGGTAAAGGGACACTGGATCCAGAAGCTATGGAACCAGCAGTTGATTCTTGTATTCCTGATTAACCTACTTGTAAACTTGAAAGCAAGACCTTGATTGCACCAACAGGTCCAGAGTATGAGCTCAAGTAAAGCAGAACTCTCATGCGTGACCCGAGCAGACAGGCTGGTATTTAACAGGTGCCTCGTGTTGAGATTATGCTGCCTTAATGTAACACAGTCTGGCAGTTGCTAAATTTGTGTTCCCATTTAAAATTGACCAATTTTGGGGTGTTATACTTTTGAGTGGTTGAATTGGGAGAATGAAGATAAGTAATTTATCTGTCCAGGATCAAAAGAAGCCTAGAAAAGAAGCAGTAATCTACCTCTGCCGATAACCCTGTTTAAGATGACTCAGCAGAACACCGCGTTTCTTTCTATTGGTCAATTCCATGTGGCTGACTAGGTCAATTTTTTTCTTCTGAACAAAAGCAAGTTTTTATATGTAAACAGTGACAAAAGAAAGGCTAAACACTATGTAAATGTGAATGGAAACTTGGAAATATTAGTTTTTATAAACCACAAAAATTTTTTGTTGTTAATCAGGAAATCCATATTTATTGTGTAATTAAATGTCAAGCCTGTGGATGATTTTTTTGAACTTGGTAGTTCATAAAGGTTTACAGTGAATAAAAGGATATCATCTTGAGTATAGCAATATCAAAAGGAATTCAGTAGTTACTGCTGTTTAGGAATATAAGGTTAAGATATCATGTGGGTCAGGTCATTTTTTTTTTCTGTGCTGGTTGCCACAAAAAGCACCAAAAAACTAAAGCAGTTTTTAAAACCGATATTTACATAAAGAAAATCATAAAATCCAATGCTTCTGCATACTGTGTTATGTTACAGTCCAGTTTTGTGTGCTTTACTACACAGTTTGGTTACAGGACTTCTGTGCATTGTAAACATAAACAGCATGGAAAAGGTTAAATACCTGTGTTCAGATTGTAAGATCTAGTCCGGACTTGCTGTGTATATTGTAACGTTAAATGAAAAAAGAACCCCCCTTTGTATTATAGTCATGCGGTCTTATGTATGATAAACAGTTGAATAATTTGTCCTCAGACTCTTTACTATGCTTTTTAAAAATTAATTTAAGAAAAATGTAAACACAGTAAAAATATTCCTATGCAATTCACCTGGTCCAGGTCTGGTAGGTATACTATCAAAGTTGAGTTAAATGTGTAAAAAGGAAACTACGTGAGATACATCGACGTAGGCATCAGCAATCTCTGATAGTAAAAATAGGAGGTTTAACATCATTTTGATTTTTCACATTGATTTTTTTATATGAATGCTTAGTAAAACAATTTTTCTGTGTTTCAAAATGCTAATATTTTAGTTGGTAGCATTTAGAGTGGATGTGAGGGTCTCGTGGTTTTCTTTAATAAGCTTTGATGTGCTTGGATGAAGGAGGGAATATGAATACTCTTCTTCCTTCCCCAAATCCTCATACGGGGGCATATCAGGGACTCTCTTGTACACATTTTAGAATTCTTGCCACAGTAATTCAGTTTCTAACCTAAAGTCTTCTCTTCTTGCAAATTAATCTGCATCAGTATAAAGGTGGCTTTCGAAAGGTAAGATACTTATTTAAAAAGTTGTGTGAGTCTGTAAAATTAAGGTTGGTTTTGTATAGTTGCAGTTAACCACATGTAAGAAAGGAACCTTCTGTTTTTTTCTTAGGGTGTGAGAATTTTACCTAGGTAAAGGGCATATTTTATGATATTGGGCTGAGAAAAGAACAAGACTTTATTTAAAACTACATGTAAAAAAAATCATGAAGGATGGAGTAATTCTGTTAGACCCACAAGTGGCCAGTCAGCTTGCCCTGTACAGCTTGCCCTGTACTTTTTCCCAGCATTTGTGGTGTTGAACTTACTGTTCTGTTCTTCCAATAGGGAAATACAGAATCAAAAGTAACAAAAAGATGAGATAGCAGGCACTCAGTTCAAGCCCAGTTTCTCAATTTTCTTTTGGCCTGCCTTTATTTTGATTGCCCTCAGAATACAAGTTCAGACGTGATCCAGTGCATTCAGGTGGTATGCTTGTAGACAGAATGCAAGTTTAAGACTTATTTTTATGTGCATTTTTATGGTAGTATACTGTAATAGACCAGATGGTTCATTCCAAATACATGACTTGGTCTTAGTGCCACATATGAAGGAAGTTTGAAATAGAGACAAAAGCTGTGCGTGACTTCGGTATACCAAGACTGTCTTCAGATTTCTTAAAATCTGCTAGGGATGTCTGTTAACCAGATGTTGGGAAACCTTTAGTGTCGGAGAGTAGAGGAGAAGCTCTGGTTTTCCTAACCCTGGCTCCTTATCTAGGCCTGTTTTCTTTGGATGAAAACATGTATCAACGAGTAATTTGTAGTACAAAGAACAAGAGAAGAAACCCTAAGAAAGCAGCTTATTTGTTATCCTCCCTTTTAATGACTAACCTTACTCCAAATGAATCCCCTGAGAACCAGCCCGTAGATGCCTGCTGGGCTTTCACCCTAGACCAGGAATTTTTGACGTATACCTGAGTTTAAAGCACTGGATGCTTGTTTTGTGGAAGGCGTGTTCAGTGAGGTAAGTGGTTCATCGCTTTGTGTTTGTCCTTCCTTTTGGCATTTTGCATAACCAAGGTCCCAGATTTCGGCTGCTCTCAGAAATGATTGAGCACCAGGGTGTTCTTGCATTACAACTTCTATCGGAATACTATCTTCACATGAGACCGCCAGGTATTTGTCAGTATTTATTTCTAATTTCCTACTTTAAAGTCTCAAGACGACAAGGTATTTCTCCAACTGGATAGTGATTTAAACACACAGTAACTGGAATGCTACAGGTCTCTTTTCCAATATGCAGCTGCTTTATCTGAAAACTTTTCTCCATAATTTCGCATCTTTACGGTATATCCCTGTTATAAAAAGCCAGGGGTGGAATTAATATGGGCAATTTCCATTTTAGTTGAATTTCCTGCCATCCCCAGCAAAACCTGTGAATGCTCCTTCAAAGCACTGAGGAGACAGAGACAAGCCTTAAACCAGCTTCCTTTTGCTTTTACCAGGTAGCCTGGTTCCATCCCGGCTGAGTGAAGGAGCACAGTACTAGAGCCTGCGTCATGTTGACTCATAAAGTGCATTAACTTTAGGTTAGGCAAAGTGGTGGCCAAAGTTAAGGATGCAGGACTCTGTGTCAGGTGGAGCACAGCTGTGCTGGCATCGGAGATGAGGCTGGGCGACGCTGTCGGGCCTGGTCGGCCGAGTTCTCATAACCAGAGAAAGGCCGAGAAGGTACTAGTGCTTATGCTTTGTCTGTTCAAAAGACCAGTAATTTGGTAATCTTCCCAATTAAATTTCTCAAATGGCTACCTCTGGGATTTTTTTTTCTTTATTCCTGTAAAATTTTGCTCCCAAAGTATGCTCATTCAATAGTCAGTGTACTTGCCCCTGAATTTTGTACCTGAAACTGCAGTCAAGGGGAGATTCAGAGCCAAGGGCAAAAATAAAGTGGCAGGCTCTGGGCGTATGTGGTAGTTACAAGGGCAGCCAGGAGCAGCGAAGCAGGTGTGCCAGGCAGGGAATTATTAATGAACACCCAGGCAAGAAGACAGGCCTGAGCCTGAGTGTGGTCAGTAGAAAATGTTGAGTTGCTTGTAAGAAACCCTAGGATGATGAATTGTGAATCATCCTCCACTCACCGTTGCATAGAAAGACTGCAGAGAAGTGCACTGGTGGGGTCAGGGTGAGGATGGGGTTTGTTAACTCCCTCTGAGATGAAAGAAAATATCTCTAGTGGCGTGAGACGGTTGAGTTTTTTTTTAGTTACTTCTTTTTAGAGACAGTGGCTTTGCCATCCAAGCTGGAGTTTAGTGGTGTGATCACAGTTCGCTGCAGCCTTAAATGACTGGGCTCAGGTGATCCTCCCACCTCAGCTTCCCGAGTAGCTGGGACTACGGTGCACACCACCATGCCCGGCTGATGTTTTTAATGTTTTTAATTTTTTTGGAGAGACGGGGTTTTGCTAAGTTGCTTAGTCAGTCCTCAAACTCCTAGCCTCAAGCGATCCTCTTGCCTGGGCCTCTCAAACATAAATAGGGTGAGCGTGGTGGCTCACAGCTGTGATGATGTAAAGTGGTGAAATGGCTTGAGAAAGCCTTTTTGTGTGCATCACAGACAAGCTTGTTCTGCTGAAGAGGTGATGCCACAAAGTGGGAGGAGGTAACCCAGCACCACTCCCACTTCCATTGCCTGCAAATCCAGGAAAGAGACGACGTGAACTCCAGTGATCTCAGTGCTAAATCAGTACTCATCAATGCAAAATGAGTTTCCAACCTTGCTGCACATGGAAACTCATCTGTGTAGAACTTTATAGAACCACAGATGCCCATTACACTGGCAGTGTTTTAGATTCAGAGTTGGGCTGGGGCCTGGAGCTCTGTGTTTTCTGAAACTGCAGGCGATTCTGAACCTGCAGCCAGGCAGGACTCGGGCAAGAAGAGGCATGTCGCTAATGTGACAGAAGGCTGAGTCCAAGAACATTTTTTTTGAGAGTCCCACTCTCTCCCAGGGTGATGTGCAGTGGTGTCATGTGGGCTCACTGCAACCTCTATTTCCCAGATCCAAGCGATTCTCAGGCCTCAGCCTCCCGAGTAGCTGGGATTACAGGTGTGCACCACCACACCTGGCTAATATTTGTATTTTTGGTAGAGATGGGGTTTTGCCATGTTGGCCAGGCTAGTCTTGAACTCCCAACCTCAAGCTATCCACCGGCCTCAACCTCCCAAAGTGCTGGGATTACAGGCATGAGCCACCGCACCCAGCCCTAAGAACATCTTGAAATGGAGTTTGATTACCAAAGTTTACGTAGAGTAATGGATAATTAAAATTTATAATTTATAGTGCATTACAAAATGTTATAAACAAGCTTCTGAGAAAGGCAGAAATTGCCAGATGTGAGTATGTAAAACTTAGACAATTTGTTCCCTTTTGTCATCTTTCCTCGTGGAGATGGGTCAGTGTGACATCCTATTCATTAATAGCTCTCAGATGTCCCATGAGAATGGCATGTGTTATTTCCCAGCAGTGGGAGTGGAATTGGTTCCTTTATACATCAGTCTCATTTGGTCTTGTAAGCTGGTGAAAGGTTCCCCAGGGCACCAGCCACCAGCTCTGTGCAGTAGTTACAGTTTCCCTCTGTAGAATCCCAGAGGGGTTCAGATCCCGCTGGTCTTCTCATTGGCTTTGTGACCCTGGGCTCACTGCTTTACTTGTCCAAGGATCACTGTTCTCTTTGTAAAACGGAGATAACTGTAGTGTCTACTTAGGGGATGCTGTGCACACCTCAGTGAGGTAATGTGCACAGAAAGCACAATGCCTAGTATATAGGAAGTGTCCAATAAATACATTATGTCGCTAAACAGAGTATATAGGAAGTGTCCAGTAAATACATGATGTCACTAAACAGAGGCGAGGCCACAGCCTCAATGGAACCTCCTTTTTCTATGTAAATATGACAAGGGAAATTAGGTGAGCAGCGTTCTCCATGGACACTTAAACAGGATTGCTTTCCAGCTTACTTTTATTTTTGGAGTGTGGGACCAGGTGTTAACATTCCTTTACTAGTTGGTTTTGCCTACCGCACAGTCCCTATTATCTATTTTAGAATATTGAGGTTTGTTGTGAGAAGATTTTCGGTAGTTTGCTTTGCCTTGATAAAATATATGATATTTACATGTTTTGTAAGGATGGGTTTTCCGTAGAATTTTTCTATACAGCCTCAAGGAGACTGCCTGGAGGAATAACTATGGCAAGGGTTTGTTTTTGAATAGGCATTGTCATTAGATCCTGGTGATCACGTGTCCAGGGATCCGTCCCCACTCCTTGCTCCCACTCCAAGGAAAGTCTGTTACATTTTAGCCTTCAGAGCTTAGACGTGGATCAGGGAGAGAAGAGGGTGACAATAATCAGTTCTTAAGTTTATAAATAAAATGGATATTATTAGGGAAGCTTTTGGAATTTAATAGGTTGTAACCCACATTTTGAAAGCAGTAAGGAACTACTTGCTGTTTTTTTCTTCTGTTTACTTTGTCGATAATATGATGTGACTACATCGAGCCTGGGTTCTCAGTGTTAGCCTGTTACTCCTAAAGTATCCTCCTCTCCTTATATCAAATATAAGGACAAAAATGCCTTAGAATTAAAGTCTGTTTATTTGCACTAGACTGTACATGAATTGTATTACAGTGGGACGTGGATTTGGATGGAAGATGAAGCTGAAACAGTGGATCTAATCATGGGATTTAACTGTTCACCTCAGGTAGTTAAAATACTTCTGGGAGAAGTAAATTGGATTAGCTTTTGTGTTTTCCAGCAGCTCCAGGTCTTGTCCCTGGCTGGTCTGGACAGCTCGGCGCTCAAAGGCCTTTGGCACGATGGGTCCTCCCGGCAGCGGCTCCAGCACTCACCGCTGGATGAGATCTACAGGGCTCTGCACTTGGAGTCCTGGATTCCTCCGTGGCCCTGGAGTGTGACTGCTACTGTATTCCAGTTGAGTGGTGTTTTGCTCTTCACAGAGCACTTACCTGAGATTCTTACCTTCTGACTGGAATGTCACCCTCACCCAGGAAAGTGGGTGCTGGAAAGATGGGCTCCCTCCTTCTGTAGGTGGATGTTTCTGAAGCCATCTCCCTCTGATCATGGAATGGCAGCTACTTAACATCTGTAGTTTTGAAGAATTCAGATTAGGAGCTTGTCCAGGGAGGGCTCCCACGTGCGTGGTCACTAATTGTGGTCTTTCTCCCCAGCTCAGTTTTGTCTACAGATTAGAGTTCTGACGATTTTCACTAGAAGTGGGGGCAGCTAGCACTGACAGGTTTAAGAAGCAAAACAGTAAATTTCCTTTACTGGCAAAATTAAAACAGTAAACTTGAAATGTCTCCCCTGCTTCCTGCAGAGACACTCTAAATCAAAGAAAGCAATCAGTACTAACCCTGGAAACAATTTTAAAATGAACAAAAAGTCCTACCCTGAAGAAGCAGAATGTCGTATCAGCAAAGGGTCTTGGGGCAGCTGGTGTAAGGACTGTATAAGAGAAATCAACAAATACTAATTGGATACCAGTCATGTGCAAAGCACTGAAGTCTTAGGGATGAGGACAAAAAGCATATCACAGTTTGTTCTTATAAGTGGAAAAGATAAGTAATTACAAGTAAGCCAAGTGTTTTTTTTTTTTTTTAAAGAGTTTGAACAGAGACCCTATTTTAGTCCTGAGGGGCTGTGAAGTGCTGTTCTCCCAGGAGCGGAAGCTCTAGCTGATACCTAATGGAGAATGGGCATTATCCAGATGATCATGGGAATGCTCTAGAATCTGGGAGAAGACAAGTGTCACGAGAAGGTGAGGAGCCTTGCCAGCATCAGTTTATAAGTGGATCGAGTCAAGAGCTATTTAGGAAGAAGAGCTGACAGATCTCCGGGACTGAGTGGATGCCGGGAGCAGGGGTGGAAAGGGGAGGAGTCAGGCTTCCTCCCAGATTTTTGGCTTGAGCAACTTGGTGGACAGAGGAGCCATTGGCTGGTAGTGGGAACATTTGCAATGGAGCAGGTATGCCAGATAGTCATGAGTTTTAGGACTTTGAGTGTTAAGGGCGTATAGGAGAACTATATGGAGATGTCTGGTCGGCATCTACAAGAATGGGTGGAGGAGCGAAAGGCAGGCCTGGGGATGGTCGGTTTTTGGTCACTCTTGTGTAGGCAACTGATGGTGAATGGGATGATGTAGAGGGAGCTGGGAGGAGAGCCTAGGACACTTAAGAGAAACTTGTATGTTCTAAAAAAATGAGCACCATTGCAGCTTCCTCAATGCTAGGATGCTCTAGCTCTATCAAGGGATCGTCCAGCCGCTTGCTCCTCAGTGTGGTCAGTGGACCAGCAACATTAGCGTCACCTGGGTGCTCACTAGCAATGCAGAATCTCAGGCCTCAGTCCAGATCACTCAATGAGAACCTGCATTTAAACAAGGTCCCCATGTCATTCATGCATGTTAAAAGTCTGAGAGACACTGGCCAACACCTCACTTTAGATTTGAGAAAACGGGTTTAAGCAACTTGAGGATGACACACCTGACCGGCGACATTCTGTCTTCTAGTCCAGGCCTCTTTCCGGTTCTCCACGCTGACCCTGACTTCCAGATCACACACCAAGGCCTTCAGGTGGGTGGTCACTCTAGCTGCTGTGACAGACCACTAGAGGCAGAGTTAGGGGTGAGACTAATTTAATATCAATTAACGTAGACACGAGGCCTCAGGCTAGGGAAAATGTGAAGGTGACTGTGTTGTCCTAATGAACCACAATGGTGCCTACAGAGTTTTTATTTGGGCAAACCTTCCATTAATGTGGAGATGTTGAACAGGTTTCTCTTTGACAATCTTTCTGTTTAATTATGAAACTGAAATCACTTCCAGGAGGCTCTGAAGAATCAAGTCTGAGCAATGCAGTGCTCTTTGCCCATTTCCCTATTCCCAAGGTCGCTTTCTCCCTTCTTGTTTCTGGGATCCACAATGCCTGCTCTGCCTCCACCTTCTCCAGTGGTCGTTCAGGCTGTCTGCCCCAGCAGCTCCAGGGGTGCCGGGACACCGCTGGGTGACGCGCCATGGCGTCTCCTTCCCCATGTGGCTTCCACAGTCCCCTCTTGCTTCTCCCACATATTAATCTTCATAGATTATTCTTCGTCAGTTCTAATTTTATTTTTTAGCGACAGAGTCTTGCTCCGTTGCCCAGGCTAGAGTGCAGTGGTGCGATCCTGGCTCACTGCAGCCTCCATCTCTGGGACTCAGGTGATCCTCCTGCCTCAGACTCCCAAGTAGCTGGGACCACAGGTGCGTGCCACTGTGCCTGGCTAAATTATTTATTTTTCTGTAGTGATGAGGTCTCACTTATTTGCCCAGGCTGGTCTTGAACTCCTGGGCTCAAGCGAGCCTTCTGCCTCAGCCTCCCAATACAGGCATGAGCCACTGCACGCAGCCGTGAATTTTACTTTAGGTCCCTTTCTTTGTGAGAGGGCGTCCCAGGATTATGCTTCTGGACTAAAAGAAGCTGGGAGGCTCTCCAGGACCCTGAACAAAGGTGGAAGTAGGGTTGTAAATGGAAGAAAAAATAAGGGAGATTCATTATGTTCTAATGACAATGAGGGAAGCTTTAGTTTTTGTCTCCCGGAAGCACCGACCTGCATTCCCGCTGCTGTTACCACATCCTTCCAGGGCTGTGGGCTGTTCAGGAATGGGAGAGTCCTGGAAGAGCAGGGAGGACTTTGGCTCCTGTTTCCTGCCCATTGCAACTAGACATTCGCAAGGCACTCTCCTGATTTTGTGTGGCTCACCAAACTAAGGATGATTTTCACATTTTACATAACTGAAAAGCATCAAATAATATTTCATGACATGGAAATTATATGACATGTAAATAAATTTCAGTGTCCATAAATGAAGTTTTATTAGAACACAACCACATTCATTTGCAAGTGTCCATGGGCACTTTGGGGCTACTGTGGTAGATATTGAGTGGTTGCTGCAGAGACTGTATGATGAGAATATGTGGCATTCTCATCATTTTGCTCTGCTGCTCTGTGCAATGTAAATTGCAGTGGCACAGTTACAACTCAGCAGCATTTTGAATGCCACCTGTATTACCATGCTACAACATTTTATTATTACCAGTATGTACAAGAATAGAAAAGTGGATTTCAAGTATCATTGTGCTTTTAGGGTACAATGGAGTATGGATTGTTACTGAATTAGGCAGCAAAGTACAATGACATGGTAGCTGTCATAAGGAACGCAGTACAATCAGGTGCAGTGGCTCATGCCAGTAATCCCAACAGTTTGCGTGGCTGAGACAGGAGAATTGCTTGAGCCCAGGATTTGGAGACCAGCCTGGGGGATATCGTGAGACCACCCTGCCCCGTCACCACAACAAAAGTCAAAACAATAAAATATGTGTTGATATTTCCCATCTTACCACTCATCAAAATATTTCTAATTCACCAGAAAGCAATGGTCAGAAAAATTAGAAAATTTAAAATGGAGTATCTCATCACAGAATTTATTCACAAAAATGAAAAATGAAAATAAAGCTACAACCAAAGTAAGTTGCCGACGTCTCATTTGTTAGCTCAGCAAGGAGAGTCCCTTATGGTGAATTCATTAAGTCAGTTGCTTGATGACTGCAACTGAAGAAACATGCTCAGAGAAAGTAAACTTGTTTAAGACTATTGGCTTTTCCATAAGAACAGTTGCTCAAAGAGTTGACATTAGGCATGACGTCAGTAGTCAATTAAAAAACAAGGCAAATGGTTTTGAGTGGTTTCCCCTGACTCTCATGACAAGGGTCAGCATATTACACACGCTGCTCCATTGTTGCTGTTTATTCAGGGAGCTAGTACCACGTTGGAAGTAACTGAAGAATTGGCCTCGATCAATAGTCTGTGTGGAACAACTGGCAAAAGTATTTTCAAAGTTGAGAAAATTGGCCGGGCGTGGTGGCTCATGCCTGTAATCCCAACACTCTGGGAGGCCAAGGTGGGTGGATCACTTGAGGTCAGGAGTTTGAGACCTGCCTGGCCAATATGGTGAAACCCCATCTCTACTAAAAATACAAAAATTAGCCGGGCATGGTGGCGCATACCTGTAGTCCTAGCCACTCAGGAGGCTGAGGCAGGAGAATCGCTTGAACCCAGGAGGTGGAGCTTACAGTGAGCCAAGATCATGCCGCTGCACTCCAGCCTTGGGGACAGAGTGAGACTGTCTCAAAATACACAAACAAAAAGTCGAGAAAACTAATTCAGTATAGCCTCAAGTGGAATCTGCTAAGATGTGTTATGACTCTTAGTAGTAGAAATATTTGTGTGTATTAGTCCATTTTCATATTCCTATGAAGAAATACCTGAGACTGGGTAATTTATAAAGAAAAAGAGGTTTAATGACTCACAGTCCCACATGGCTAGGGAGGCCTCACAATCATGGTGCAAGGTGAAGAAGGAGCAAAGGTACATCTTACGTGGTGGCAAGCAAGGGAGTGTGTGCAAGGGACTGCCCTTGATAAAACCATCAGATCTCGTGAGACTTATTCGTTACAAGAACAGCATGGTAAAACCTTGCCTCCATGATTCAGTTACCTCCCACTGGGTCCCTCCCATGACGTGGGGATTATGGGGGCTACAATTCAAGATGAGATTTAGGTGGGAATGCAGTCAAATCATATCAGTGTGCAATAGAAAAAGGCTCAGTTGGACAGCTTACAAAGCTTGTAATAATATAAGGTGTTAAAGCCTATGATTATTCATTGTATTATTTAAGTCAACAGATACTTTGTGTGAAATACTTGAATCTATCATGCACTATTGAACCAGTATTTTCAACAGTGAACTTCCTTTAGCTCTTGTGGACTTAACTATCAACAGCTCCATGAATTTTTTTTCAGAAATATTAGCCGAATATCTTGACGTCGCCTATAATATAGCAGTTCAATGGTTTAGCACTGGTAAAGTGTCATTTAAGTTTTGAGCTCAGGACAAAGATTGAAGTTTTTCTGAATGCGAACTGCCCTCAACCACTGTTCCTGAACACTGAATAGCTTTGGAAATCTGCTTTTGCTGCAGACTTGATAGTGTTTCTTAAGGAATTCAGCCTAAAACCACAAGAAAAATAGTGTTTATGTGAAACTTCTGCTGCATTAAGTGATTTCAAGAAGAACTGTTGTTTGAATCATAACTAACGTTACTGCTTCAAGCTCTTCCCATGTTGTTAAAAGTTAAAAAACAAAACAAGAAACAGAAGAAGAGCTCCATTCCCACACACATTTGCCACAGATAGACTATCTGAGCCCAAACTACAGTTCAAGCAGTGTGTTAGGGACCACAATGCAAACCCAAAAGAAATATTTGTATTTCAGAATCCATTGATCTGCAATTGCGAAGTGATTAATCTGTTGAAAGGCAACTATCAAAAGAAAAACTTAATAGCGTCTGATAGAATCTTAGAGTATTTTATAGATGTGTTTGATGTAATATGCTAAGTTAAGCATGCTCATGAGCTGGGTGCAGTGACTTGCACCTGTAATCCCACCACTTTGGGAGGCTGAGGTGGGAGAATCACTTCAGCCCAGGAGTTCAAGACCAGCCTGGGCAACATGGTGAAACCCTGTCTCTACAAAAAACACAAAAATTAACCTTGCCAGGTTAATTAACCTGCCACATACCTATGGTCCAGCTACTTGAGAGACTGAGTAGGGGGGATCATCTGAGCCTGGGAGGTTGAGGCTGCAGTGAGCCGAGATCACACCACTGCTCTCCAGCCTGGCTGATAGAGCAAGACCCTGTCTGAAAAAAAAAAAAAAAAATTATGCTCATGTACATAGTAATGTTGGGAAGGTACCTATCTGTGTGAAGACATGTTCAAAGGTGAACTATGTCACATCCCCTTCCAAGTCAGCATTAACAGATAAACATAGGCAAATATGCAATTGGTTTTGATGATTTGCAACACTAGCTCTGAATCTCAATTAGGGAAATGTTATTTCCCCAAAAGATTTCCAATTCCTATGGGTAGGCCAGCATTACCGAAAATTCTACTCTATTATTATGTTTGAATTTCATCCCAGTGAAGACTTTTTTGGAAAAATTTTTTGGAAATATTTATTCTCTTGTTATAGAAAACATCTATTCAATATTTTAGATTTGTGCCTTTTAACCCAGAAAACCTAAAGTATTTGATACTTTGAGAGAAAACATCTCCAAGAGATGGAGCAAAGAAGTAAGTGGGTTTGGGTTTACGGGTCGGTATCCCCAAAAACAAGTTTGGGCAGGAATGTGGTACCTTCTGCTCCCACTCCCCAGCACAGCCTCTGCTTCTTAAAGTCTTGGGGCCTGTAGGAGGAAGCCACCTTTGTGAGAGCCACCAGGACGACAGCTACGTGTCCAGCGGCAGGAGATGGCAGCCCGGAGATGAGTGCGCAGGCCCACGGCTGGTCTGCTGGGCACGCCTGCCCTCATGCTGATCTCCACTCGCCAGTGTGCCTGCTCAGAGGCAGTCCTGCTGTGTGGATCCTCTCCCTGAATGCACAGAGCAGCCCTGGAAGTGGGTGGATCCTGTTCCTATCCTCATTCCCAGATGGAGAAACTGAGGCCCCAAGAGAACAGTCACCTGTAGCATCCATCGGCTGCAGTGGTGAGGCCAGCTTTTGACCCCAGGCAGACAGAATCCGGAGACCGCTTCGAACGCCTCCGCCAAGCTCACTGGTGAGGAATGCTCAGAATTACTGCCCCCCATTGAGAGGCATTTCTTTATTCCTAGTGCAGAAAAAGTGCTTAGCAAATAGGCTTTGCAGTCAGGCAGAGCCTCCCCTCACTTTCTTTTCTTTTTTTTTTTTTAAATAGGAGACAGGTTCTCACCCTGTAGCCCTGACTGAAGTACAATGGCATGATCGTAGCTCATTATACCCCTGAACTCCTGGACTCAAGCAATGCTTGAGTCTTAGCCTCCCGAGTAGCTTGGACTGCAGGTGCATGCCACCACCAAGCCTGGCCAAGTTTTTTTAAAAATTGTTTTCGTAGGGACAGAGTCTTGCTATGTTGCCCAGGCTGGTCTTGAACTCCCAGGCTGAAATACTCCTCTCACCTTGGCCTCCCAAAGTGCTGTGATTACAGGCATGGGCCACCACATCTGGCCCAGACCCCATTTTGAATTACAGATCTGTCATATACTAGCTGTGTGTCATTAGACAAATTGCTTGGCATCTCTGATCCTTTATTTTCCTCAACTCTCAAATGGAGATAATAATATTTGCCTTGGAGCATCGCTAGGGTTGGATAGAAGTTTGAAAAGCGCAGGTGTGAGAATTGGCACACAAGGGTAATACTGGGATTTCGAGGAGTCCCGTGTGGCGGGCACATCCAGGCCCAACAGCTGTATGTCTTAGCACTCATTCAGCCCCATCCTGCCTTTCACTGTAACAGTGGCGGTAGGGGGCCGTGAAACAGTCACCAGTGGTCTTGCCCATGTAGGGTGCTTCTGGGATCAGAGGGAAGAGGAGGATTAATGATTCCAGAACTAGAAAAAGCCCTCAATTTCCACGTGTTTCTCATCTTACTCTTGGAGTCCCGGGTCGCCATTACCATTATTGCCTATGGAGGAGCCCCCTTTTCGGGCTTGTAGAAACCCACAGGCGCATGTCTCGGGGCTGGGCCGTGTGTGTGTTCCTCGCAGTCTCCTCTCCTCTCCCTCTGGTGGTGTCTTGGCCTGGCCCCATCTCGGGCTGGACTCACTGTAATGGGTGCCGCTCATGCAGTGCTCACCGTGTGTGAGTCTCTGTACTGAAAAGGCCACTTCCTCGCTCTGGGACTTTGGGCAAGGTACTTAAACTGGTATTTAAACTGCTTCCTCGTCTGTAAAATGGAGACGAGAACGTCACCTACCCTATAGGTTATTAAGGGATCAAATGAGTTAATACACTTGACACTCTCAGAACAGAGCCTGCCGCGTAGTAGGGCTTCGTGTTCGTGGTTCTGATAGCCTGGAACATAAGGACTGTTACCTGAGATTCTGTAACACGCCCAAGGCCACAGAGCTGTTGATTTGAAAGTGAGGGTTCAAACCCAGGTTTGCAGGCTAAAGCCAGGTTTCTCAACCATTAGCCCAAACTCCCTCCAAGCCATGCCCACCCCCTCCCGGCTGTCTCCCTCATGCCCCTGTGCCCTGGCTCCATCCTTTGGCTGATGAGCAAGGCAGACATTCCCCTCGTCTCCTTAAATCCTGTCCCTGTCATCGCCATATAACCTAAGATTCTGGAAAATTCATTCCCTAATTTCCCTCAGCCTCCTGCACTCCAGCCTCACGGGCCTCTCAAATGTGCCTCCTCTGGCACTCGCTTCTGGCTTGAGCTTCTGCGATGCTTTCCCCATCCTCACTGCGTCGCTCCCCTTCACGGCCCGTGGTCTCATCTGTGTTGCACGGCACCTCGTTTGTGCCCCTAATCACCACACACCATCTCTGGCGTCAAAGTCAACTATGTCTGTCCCCTTTTCCTCTCGAAGGCAGGGGCTGTTTCTGTGTTTTCTCCTACCTCCAATGCATGGTGCTGGATGGATGGATGGACGGACGGATGGATGGATGGATGGATGGATTGATGAAGGTACTTGCTTCTTAGGAAGAAAGACAATCAGCCAGACCAGTTAGGTCTCTTTTTCAAACGCTCTTTGAAGTTACTTTTTTAAACGTGTATTAATAGAGCTGGAAGGGACTCCCTCAAGCAGGAAGTTGCTCAGGGAGTCAGGGACTAGGAAACACCATTTCACTCTTGTACCTGAAAGAGCTTTCTTGGCTTGGAGCGGAAAACCACAGGTTGCCATCCCCAACTCTGCTGGTTTTAGAGAAACAGTGAGGAGGTACAGCTCCTCCGTTCACAGTCACCACTTTGGAGCAGATTCTTTTAGTTTTCTTTGGGCAGAGAGGAGGTTCGGGGCTGGGGACTGTTGTGGGTGGCCCTGTATGCAGCTCCAGGACCCCGGATTGGTCAGGGTTGAAGGAGCTGACTGAAGTGGAGCTGTGCCCATGGCCAAGGGCAAGGGCCCAGGGTTGGCTCAGGTGGGTGGGGTTGGCTCAGGTGGGTGGGGATGGCTCAGGTGGGTGGGGGTGGCTCAGGTGGGTGGGCTCGGCTCAGGTGGGTGGGCTTGGCTCAGGTGGGTGGGCTCAGGCTGGCCTGAAGGAGGCCAGAGTGGGCATTTGGCCACCAGGAGAGAGGGTGAAGGCAAATCAAAAAATAAGAGTTGCATCAGGGAATTTTGGCTTTTGAACCTAAAGCCAATTTAAAAAAAAATGATCAAGTTTCTGTGGCTCTCTGAATGTTAAACAAATAGTTATGTGTGACGTAAGCCTAAATTGTGAAAAGTCTGTGATTATGAAGAGTTAGGGCTCTGATAGCATGTGTTGTCTGGGTCCCAGATGTCATCCGAAAGGTCACCAGGATGGACCGGACACAGGGCTTGTGCCTGTAGTCTCAGAGATTCGAAAGGCCAAGATGGGAGGGTTGCTGGAGGTCAAGAGTTCAAGACCAGCCTGGACAACAGAGTAAGACCTTGTCTCTACTAAAAAAAAAACCCATAAAATTATTAGCTGGACCTGTTGGCACAACGCCTGTAGTCCCAGCTACTGAGGAGGCTGAGGTGGGAGGACTGCTTGGGCCCAGGAGTTCGAGGCTGCAGTGAGCTATGGTGTCACCACTGTACTCCAGCCTGGGTGACAGAGCAAGGCTCTGTCTCTAAATAAATAAATAAAACCAGGATGGCTAAACAGTAGCAAGCGGAGCTCACTGGCAGTACTGGTTTGTGGTGTTTACCGAAAGCACTATCCAGGGAGAGGGGACGGACAGGTTGGGTTTTATGCCTCACCGGGCCTGCATCACACAATGGAGTCGTAGATTCAGCAGGTCTGGGGGAAAAACTATACATATTTATGAGGGGGGTTGAGTGTATGGAGAATGGGCACACATATGTGTAACATGCATCCCATGTTCACTTGGCGGGGAGGTTCTAGCATTAAAATGAGGTGGATTTGGCTTTTGACATCAAAAGGTGAGCTATAGGCCAGGCGCGGCGGCTCATGCCTATAAGTCCAGCACTTTGGGAGGCCAAGGCGAGTGGATCAGGTCAGGAGTTTGCGACCAGCCTGACCAACATGGTGAAACCCTGTCTCTACTAAAAACACAAAACCTAGCCACGCGTGGTGGCGCATGCCTGTAATTGCAGCTACAGAAGGCTCAGGCAGGAGAATTGGTTAAACGTGGGAGGCGGAAGTTGCGGTGAGCCGAGATCACGCCACTGCACTCCAGCCTAGGGGACAGAGGGAGACTTCGTCTCAACCACAACAAAAAAAATGGTGAGCTATAGGGCACAGAGTTTGTGCACAGCCTCTGTTGGCCCCAGGGCCTGCAGTGTTCTGAGAGCTGGTAGGGCTGCCCCTCCGTCCCAGCAGAGCTGTAGTGGCCTGGGTTGTAAGTCAGAGTCAGGATGGGCCTGACAACTTGCCTGTTACTGTGGAGTTTGGCCCCCATGTGGTTTGTCCTGCTGCCCAGGAATCTAGGGGGTTGCCTGCCCGCTGAGCCTAGACCCTGTAGCTCAGGGGGCTCTTAGTTGCCAGAGGGGCGTCCTTTCGGTCTCCAATCACACCGGTGACTCCTGCCAAGCAGCCCCGGACAGTAGGCTGTAGCCGCCTGTCAAATAGCAGCCTAGGGGGTTTAAAAGGAATCTGACCCCTTTTCAGGACCACATAGATGAACCTGTGGTTGGGAGGTGACAGCGAATCTTATCAAAGGAAACTGTCTAGACACTTCGAGGAGCCCTAGGATGGGGACCTGGTCAGTCTTCCTCATGTACCCCAGAACCGAAAGTACAGTTTAAAAAATCAATAAAACAAAAATGGTAGATCTAAAAAAAAAAAAAAAAAGAACAGCTGATTGCGTTAGTTGTGGAGTAGTTTACTCTGTACAGGAAAAGGTATGGATCCGTGTAGAAATCATCATGTCTAATGAGGACAACAGCCTCAGTACAGATCGTAGATGTAATTGGTCTTATGCCTCCTAGAACCATCTACCAAATACTCTACCATGTGAGATTTCTGTATAAAGCTACCTGCCTTGGAGAACATAGTCTGCAAAACAAAGATTGATAAAAGGTAGTAAGAGTCTAATCATCACATTTCTTTTTCCTTTTTTTTGTTTGAAAAAGGTTAAGATTATAAATATTAAAAACTTAATTTGACTGGATAATACATATCTGGAACATCAAAAAAATGTATTAAGAGGAGTGTATATATGTATAATATGTGTATAATATATATACACACACACACACACTCAGGTGAGCCACTACACCTGGCCAATGTATACATATATATATTATTAACAGAAGTATATATATATGTATGTAATATGTATGTGGTATGTATATACTGTTAATTATAAATATGTGTACCTATATGTGTATATAAATATATATAATTAACAGGAGTTGGGGGAAATTGGTGATAAGGGAACTGGCTAAAAACTCTAGGAATCGCTGATGCAGCCAGCCGTCACTAACCCGGAACTGATACTTAGCACCCAAGGAAGAGCCATTCCTACCCGCACCCTTCTGCTAAGACCCTTCTGCTAAGACCCAGGCCTCCACGGTCGTGACTCACTCATGGAAGAGTGTATGATCATGACTCACTGGACGTCAGAGAAGCTTGCTGAGGTACTTCGCCAGCAAGACGTGACTGAATCCCACCCTCTGCTGTGGGATGCTGGCCCTGGGCAGGTGCTACATCTCAGAGCTGGCTGCTGGCTCCCTTGGGCAGTGCTGCAGAAGTCCCTGGCCGGGCATCTGTCTGGCTGCAGGCTCTCCAGCACTGCTTGTGGGAGGGTGATTGACAGGTGTCCCACGGTCAGTGCTCTGCCGTGCAGCCACTAGGGTATGTGCGAGAGGAAATCCATCTGTGAGTGTTTCGCCCGCTGGCACTGGCTGGAAGCCACCCAGGGCTGGGGCTGTGCCATGGAGGCCACTTATGAGGACTCACTGCAAGCTGCTGGGGTGCCAGGAAGCCATCCAGGGAGAAGTGCCCAGCCTGCAGCACTGAGAAGCACTGATACCAAATGAACTACATTAATAATATGGGTAATGTATTCATTTTTTTGAGAGGGAAAATAAAGATTCTTGGTTTCAATCTAACTACCTACTCACTTAGCAGATTGCTAGGGTACTAGCGGCACTCTTAGTGTAGACTCAAAAATAGCCCGAGGATATTAACAGACCTGTGTTAAATGTAAAATTTGATCAGTTTTTAAAAACTTTTAATTGTAGGTTCAGGGGGACTGTTCAGGTTTGTTTTATAGGTAAACTAGTGTCATGGGGTTTGATGTACAGATTATTTTGGTGCCCAGGTATTAAGCCCAATGCCCAATGGTTATTTTTTCTGCTCCTCTCCCTCTTCCCATCCTCCCCCTGTCTGGTAGGCCCCAGTGTCTGTTGTTCCCCTTTGGGTTCATGAAAATTTGATCAGTTTGGATGTATGTATACACTTGTGCCATCACACTACTATCACAATAACAATTTCATTTCCCCCAAACTCCCCTGTTCCCATTTCTGGTCTGTGGGAAGTAGAAAATTTCCTTTTTAAAGTTTCCTTTCTTGTTAAAAGAGTAAGTGTATTAATAACTTTGTTAAGCCCTATCCTATGTAGCTGTTAAATATGCCATGCTTACAGGCACGGAGTACATTCTATGTCCTTGAACTTTAACCAAAATATCTGTGCTGGACATGCTCACAGGCATACCCCAGCTCTCTATTGCTTTTACTTGTTTGAAAAAGTTGTAAGTTGTTAGCCAATCAGGTTTTAGTTTAAATTGTAAGGTCTGGCTCCAGCCAATGAAAATCAAACACAGCAGTAAGGACAACCCCAAACGCCTAAGGAATAAATTTGTATGTTTTCCTTTGTTTATTGTACTCTCATGGCAAAAAGGCTAGCAAGAGTACCCTTCCTGTGGTCCAGGAAGTAAAAATCGCGTTGCTAAAAAATCCTTTGTCTCAGTGCTAATTTTTTTCATAGCACGAAGCATCTATTTCCGACATGGTCCATTGTTCTTTCTGTTCCATTCCTAGGCAACCACTGATCTACTCGTAGCATTTTTCTATTGGTTAAAATAATCTTAAAATTAATATAGGAGAATCAATGCCTGAGAATAGCCAGAAAGGCACGAGAAAGGAGAGCAACTAGGGGTGGGGCGACTTGCTTCACTGGATGTTGGAATATTCTTTGAAGCTAGTCTGAACAGTACGGTGTTGGTGCAGGAGGAGACAACTAGATCAGCGGAAGGACAGACCGGTTGAGACACAGCCCACTGCCCAGGAAGGGGCATGTGAAACAAACAGCAGTTGATCAGAGGCCGCCTGACATGGGCCACCATGTTCGGATACTTATTTTAATGTAGTAGGGGCAGGATATCTATTAGGTTATTCCTCTTTTTTGTTGATTTTTTTTTATTTTCATTATCTTAAAATTATAAAATATCTAATACATATAAAAAGGTATGAACACTACACATAAACTTATTTACTCATCAAACACTTAAAGGCAACATTACTCATACAGTCGAGGCCATTTCTTTACTGATTTTTCAGGCGCCTTTTACATATTAATCACCTTTTGGCTGTTTTGCATATTGCAAATATGTTTCCCAGTTTGCCCTTCGTCTTTTCATTTGTATATGATGTTTTTGACATATGAACATTATACGTTTTTATGTAATTATAAAGAATATGGTTTCCTTTATAGTTTTTGACTTTTCTGTCAGACTAAGAAGAACCTCTTCGCTCCAGGATAATATAAACACTCGCCAATATTTTTCTCGACTTTTAAAATCTTGTTTGCATTTAAATGTTCTGTCTATCTGGAACAGACAGTATGTGTGTATGTGTGTTGAGATAAAAATATAACTTTATATTACCAAGAAAATTGAGCATTGAGGTTAGACCAAGTTGGCGATGTGAAAGTATATCACCTTAAAGTATGCATTTCTGGTACAGTTTGAGCATTCCCAATCCAACAACCGGAAGTCTGGAGTACTCCAATATCCAAAACTTTTTAAGTGCCAATATGATGCCACAAGAGGAAAACTTCACACCCGACCTCATGTTACAGGTCAAAGTGCAGTCAAAACTTCATGCACATAATTATTTAAAATGCTATACAAGATGAAGGTGTATAGGAAACATAGGTGAGTTTTCTGTTTAGGCTTGGGTGAGTCTCATCCCCAGGATATCTCATTATGCATATGCAAATATTCCAACATCAGACAAAATCAGAAATCTGAGACACTTGTGGATGCAAGCATTTTGGATGAGGGATACTCAACTTGTATTACTAGAGAGGTTGAACCTCCTCATTCTGCTTTTCTTAAGTTCTCTCTCTTTTTGAAATATTTTATTATACAAAAATAGAATAATGTAATGGTTTTACCTGTATTCATGACTTAGCTTCAAAAATTGTGAACTTACTAATTCATCTCTATTTCTACCACTCCCCCCACTCTGTATTATGTTGAAGCAAATCACAACATGTTATCGTAGCTGTATTTCAATATGTGTCTCTAAAACATAAGCAAGGGCTTTAAAGAAATATAATTATAATACCATTATCACACCTTAACATATAATTGTTTTATTTTTATTTTAAGTTCTGAGGTACATGTACCAGATGTGCAGGTTTGTTACATAGGGAAACGTGTGCCATGGTGGTTTGCTCCAACTGTCAACCCCTCACATTAGCAATGCATGCATTAGCAATTGTCCTGATGCTCTCCCTCCTGTCATCCACCCCCGCTACAGGCCCCAGTGTGTGTTATTCCCCTCCCAGTGTCCATGTTTTCTCATTGTTCAGTTCCCACTTATAAAAGAGAACATGTGGTGTTTGGTTTTCTGTTCCTGCGTTAGTTTGCTGAGGATAATGGTTTCCAGCTCCATCCATGTCCCTGCAAAAGACACGATCTCATTCCTTTTGATGGCTGCATAGTATTCCATGGTGTAAATGTACCACATTTTCTTTATCCATTCTATCATTGATGGACATTTGGGTGGATTTCATGTCTTTGCTGTTGTGAATTAGTGCTGCAGTGACCATATGCATGTATGTAATCGAATGCTTTATATTCCTTTGGGTGTATACCCAGTAATGGGATTGCTGGATCAAATGGTATTTCTGGTTCTAGATCTTTGAGGAATCACCACACCGTCTTCCACAATGGTTGAACTAATTTGCATTACTACCAACAGTATAAAGCATTCCTATTTCTCTTCAACCTCACCAGCATCTGTTGTTTCCTGACTTATTAATAATTGCCAATCTGACTGGCATGAGATGATATCTCATTGTGATTTTGATAGATATAATTGTTTAATATGAATTTGTGGTGAAAAACCTTCCCACAAGAAAACACAAGGCTCAGATTGCTCACTGGTCAATTCTATAAAATACTAAAGAAATAAATAGTAACCATATTATGCAGGTTTATTTGGAAAATGAACAAGACGAAAGTACTTCTCAATTTTATGAGTCCAGCATATCCCTATTTTAGATGGTTTAATGCTTTAAAGTACATAACATTTTGAAATACTTTAAAATTTAAGAAAATATGTGCACAAATGTAAGAAAGTATCTACCTATACATTGAAAAAACTAAAACATTTTCGTGAGAAAAATTATGGAAGATCTAAACTAATGGAAACATATAGCATGTTTATGGGTTGAAAGATTCACAATTCTTATCTTTTCTCCCCAAATTGATCTATGGATTCAACACAATCCCAATCAAAATTCCAGGAGGATTTTCTGTTGAATTTGGCAAGGTGATTCTAAAATTTTTATAGAAATGCAAATTTTTATAGAAATGTTATGGAATGTCCAGAACAACTTTGAAAAAGAATAAAGTTGGAGAAATTATACCACCTGATTTCAAGATTTACTATAAATATTCAGCAATTGAGACTGCATGTAATGGTAGAGAGATAGACAAATAGGGTATTGGCATGGAAGAGTGACTCTGGAAGTAGATCTGCTTTTAGATAGTCAGTTTTGAAGGATTTTCAACAAAGGTGGCAAGGTAACTCAATCGGGGAAAGGATAGTCTTTTCAACAAATGACGCTGAAACAACTAGAAATCCGTAGGGAAAAATAAACGTGAACCCTTATCTCACATCATGTACAAAAGCTAACTTGAAATGGATCCTTGGCCTAAATATAAGTGCTAAATCTATAGCATTTATAGAAAAGAACACAGAAGGCTGGGCACAGCATTTACCCAAACAGAATGAAAACAGGTTTACCAAGAGATTTATCCTAGCCAGGTGTAGTGGCACACACCTGGGACTACAGTGCCAGCTACTGGGGAGGTTGAAGCAGGAGGATCGCTTGAGCCCAGGAATTCGAGGCTGCAGTGAGCTGTGATTGCACCACTGCACAGCCTCAGCAACAGAGCAAGACCCTCTCTCTAAATGAAAGAACAAAACATAGGAGAAAATACTTCTAGAAGAACCTTTATAACTTAGTAAGAACAAGACAATTTAATTACAAAGGGGGCAAGATACTTGAACATACAATTCACAGCGAAAGCAATATTAATGGCCAGTAAATTCTTAAGAAAGTGTTCAATATTATTTTGCATCAGTGATATGCACAATAAGTCAAAATCATAGTACTAAACTTTTATGGTTTTTATGTGCATTTTAGCAGCCTGGATCCTCTTATACCCCAGGAGAATGGCTAAAATTAAACCCTGACAACAGACAACAGCTGTTAAGGATGTATAATCACACAACTCTCTTGCATCATCATGGGACCATATCAAGGTCCAGTTGCCATGGGAAAATGCTTGGCAGTTTCTTATCAAGTTCAACATTCACCTACCCTACAACCATCAACTCTACTTCTAGATATTTATACAAATGTAAAGTAATAAATATGGCCAGGCGTGGTGGCCTGTAATCCCAGCACTTTGGGCAGCTGAGGTAGGTGGATCACCTGAGGTCAGGAGTTCGAGACCAGCCTGGCCAACGTGGTGAAACTCCGTCTCTACTAGAAATACAAAAAATTAGCTTGGCATGATGGCACTCGCCTGGAATCTCAGCTACTCGGGGAGCTGAGGTGGGAGAATTGCCTGAAACTGGGAGGCAGAGGTTGCAGTGAGCTGAAATTGCACCACTGTACTCCAGCCTGAGATCGTGTCTCTGACTAAATAAATAAAGTAATAAATATGAACTAAAGTAGTCTTTTCAAATTACTTATCTTTATTGTAGATTTAACACAACAAATGCAAAATTAAGCTAAACTTGTTTTTACTATACCTGTGATACACGTGTGTGTGTGAGAGAGAGAGAGAGAGAGAGAGAGAGAGAGAGGGTTTTGCTTTGTTGCCCAGGCTGCAGTGCAGTGGCTTGATCACGGCTCACTGCATTTTCAACTTCCTGGGCACAGGTGATCCTCCTACCTCTGCCTCCCTAGTAACTGGGACTATAGGCATGCAACACTACACCTGGCTAATTTTTGTAATTTTAGTAGAGATGGGGTCTTGTGTTGCCCAGGCTGGTCTCGAACTCCTGGGTGCAAGCACTCCTGCCTTGGCCTCCCGAAGTGCTGGGATTACAGGCATGAGCCACCGCGCCCAGCCCCCATCACACACTTTTCCTCAAGGTAGGGGAGTACAGGGAACCTTAGCGGCCAGGTGGGTGCCACCTTTTTGTTGTGGATGCTCCTCCTCCAGGATGGCGACGTAGGTCCCGAGGTGAATAGGGTCCTGTCCGAGGACCGCCTCAGAGAGACAGCCAGGGCTTGTGGTCAATGACTAGACCGACCAGTGTTCAGAGAGGAAGACAGCAGCGTTCCCGCATGCGGCTGGGCTCGGAAAGCCTGGAGATTGTGCGTCCTGTCATGGACATGACGAGCGGCCGTGTGGGCTCTACTTCCTGCCACCTACCTGCAGGCTGAAGGATGTGTGTCTTCCACATCCCTGATGGGTCACCCTGATGGGCCGTCCAAGCTTTCCCTGGAGGCGGGCAGCTCTTGCGGGTCGGTCCCCATCAGGTGCTGTGACCGGAATTCAGATCTGGAGTCTTAATTCAGACTTACACTCCATACAACTGGATTGGGATCACAGTTTTATTATTTCCACAATCGAACTGAGCAAAGATACTGCAGCCACTGAAGACTCACACTGTGAGGTGTGTCCGAGGGAGAAACCCTGGGCTTTTGCCAAAGAGAGAAAAAGTGGAGCAAAGGCAAAACCGCGCCCCGGAGCTCCTGCGGGAGGTGCAGGGACACAGGACGCTGCCTCTCCGGCGGGGGTTTGCCGTTGTCATGGCCCTGTGTGGCGTCCCCTGCCTGGGGTGCATTTCAGAGAGGAAGGAAAAGAATGGAGCAGTTTGTTCCATTCAGGCAACTTTCAGGCCCACCATGTCTTCAGACATTATGAGGCTGAGGCTCCGGGGTCCAGGTGGGACTGGATTACAAAGGAGGGACATTGTGGGAATGGACAGTGGCGTCCCAGCAAAGAACGGGAGGCTTTGGGGCAGGCAGTGCTTTGCTTCCAGAATGCACTATTGCTATTGCCTACTGTCTTCAATATCACCTTCTAGTTCACATGATCTCATTAACCTTCAGAACTGTCCGATGGGTCAAGTGGCTTGTCCTCGATCACACAGCCCCAAAGTGGGACGGTGAGACAAAACAGGCGTGGGTGAGCTTCACGCGCGGAGGCTGTGTCCACACTGCTGGGACGGGCATCCCAGGGCTGCCCCAGCTGAGCTTCCCGAGTGCCCGGGGACGCTGGCCTGACAAGCCGTTGATCTTGCGGGAGCTTCCTCAACTACTCCAGCGTGAAAATCTTCCAGAAGGATTCTCCACAGGGCAATGAGGCAAGACATTTACAGCTTAGCCTGATTAATGGGCCAGGCGGTTAGGAGTTCTTTGCCAAGCTATGAGCATAATTTAAAGTCACCACGGCAGGAGGAGAGGCCCCATAACTCACATCCTTAAAGGGCTCTTAGAATAAGAGACACGCCGGATCTTGGCAAATGCCTCCACTCCTCGCACCGAAAGAGATCAGCACATTTCTGGGTATTCTGGTCAAAGAACAGGGAATCCGGATTAATATACACGGCAGATAAAAGCAAAGACAAGACACACAGGTCATGTATTTCTGACTGATACTCCGTTTGTTGTTTTCGGAGGGACTCGGTATTTACTTAACCACATTCTCACTGGACACGGCCCTCCCCACCCCTTGTAAGTGCCGTCCTCTTTAGCCGAGTCATTTTTCATCACATAGAATTGAAATGTTGCTGGGAAGGTGGTTTACACGATCATAGAAATAGTGCCACAGAAGCAGCGTGGGAAGGGGCCTAGAACGACAGTAGAAGATGTAGTTTGATTCCTGGCCTTTTGCCACGGGCTGTGTGATTTTAGGGACTTCCCTGATCTCTCTGGGCCTGTTCCCCGCTCTATAAAAGAGAGTTTGGACAAACTGTCCTCTCTGGTTTGAAAGTTCTGTGAATTCCTTGCAATAGTGACAACTATACACTCATCATTACTCGGCATCTGGAAGTCATGCTCCCTCTCTGGAACCCCAAGCGCATTTTATCTATATGTTAAAAAATGATATTTATCACTTTTTATCTCGAGTCCTAGTTATTTACGAGCATTTCTTTTTTTCCTGTTCCTCCCCAACTGGACTCTGCATGCCTTTGGCAGGCTTTTTCCTCCTTGAATTCCCCCGGGCCCCAGCACAGTATCTGGCCTGTGGGTGTCACCTAATAAAACTGAGTGTGAAGGACAAGCAAATGGATGAGTGGAGATGCTCCCTGCTCACTCTGTCCTTAGGTGGATGGATGGATTTAGAGTTTTCTTACAAAGCATACATTCTTTCTGTTTGATATAATTTATGTGTTTTAAAGTGAGGAGTTAGATTTCATTTTTGCAAGATACTATTATTTTAGGAGAATCGTATGAAAAGCTCCCCCTGCGGTGTCCCTTTTCCTCATCAGACTTTAAATCAAAGCAACATGCTTTTCAAGGATTCTGCAAGATGTGGCTCCACAAACTCCATCTCAGTGGCTTTCTTCTCCCTGCTCCTGGTTGATGGTGATTGTTCAAAAACAATCCTCCCTCTTTCTGTGGATGGAATAGGCCCATCGATGTTGGGCCTGAACAGGTGGGTCGGCTTAGGCCCATGCAATGGTACAAACAGCACGCAAGCAGAGGCCTTAGATGTGCCGCTGTGGTTTTCCTTGCCTCCTGTCTGTCTGCTTTTTATCCTGAAAAGAACTTAGAAGAGACCAGAGCTAGAACTGCAGCCTAGATTAGCACAGCACAGTTGACCTGCAACACGTTGATAAAACTATCGTGAGACCCTGGGTGCAGGGAGTGTTTGTCATGCAGCATTACTGCAGCAAGAACTGACCAATACTGTTACCAATGGCAAAGCCATATGGGTCTGGCTTCCTCAGAAGAAAGAATTCTACTGAGGGGAGTGAGGCCAAGGGAGAGACCGAGGCAAGTTTTAGAGCAGGAGTGAAAGTTTATTAACATATTTAGATCAGGAAGGAAAGTACACTCAGAAGAAGGCCAAGCAGACACCTTGAGAGATCAACCGCCCTGTTTCACCGCTGACTTGGGGTTTTATGTGCTGGCATGCTGTGGGGTCTCGCATCTCCTCTGCCCTGATTCTTCCCTTGGGTGGGCTGTCGGGAAGGGGCTGCGCGTGCAGCGTGTTTACTGGAGTTGCATGCATGCTCACTTGAGGCATTCTTCCCTTACCGGTTGGCTGTTCCTAGAAGGTCATATGCCAGTCAAATGCTGCCATTTTGCCTCTGAGTGCACATGCCTGAGCCTACTGCCCAGCTCCTGATCACCAGTTTCAGGTTTTCTCGATCTGCTGGAAGATTGCCTTTCCCGGCCCTGGCTGGGACCACCTGTTCTTTTAGAGAGACAGTTAAAAACCGCCTGACCATCACCTAATGTTTGCCTCACATTCCTAATGGGGAGGGGTGCCCTCTCCTGCCCGGCTCATGTCTGACTAACTACTGCAAAGATACATCTGATTTTAGTTCATCTTTGTGTTTACTTTCCTCACCAACTCTTTATCTCATTTTCTTTTGCCTTCTGAGATAGAGACAGATGCACTGCTCGGCTTGGCATCTATTTTTTTTTTTAAGTCAGGTTCTTATTCTGTTGCCAGGCTGGAGTGCAGTGGCACCATCTTAGCTCACTGCAACCTCTGCCTCCCGGGTTCAAGCGATTCTCCTGCCCCAGCCTTCTGATCAGCTGGGATTAGAGGCATGTGCGACCTCTCTCAGCTAATTTTTATATTTTTAGTGGAGATGAGGTTTCACCATGTTGGCCAGGCTGGCGGGATTACAGGCATGAGCCACCCTGCCAGGCTGGACATCCATTTTTTTTATAACGACAGTTCCATCAAGCAGATTCTGCAGACACAAGCCCGCAGCTGGAGAACTGAGTTTGGTATCTCTGATTCTGTATGGTTGTGTCTGCACTTAATTTGTTGTTCTTTACATTTTAAAATTTGAAGCATAACCTCTGGGAACATTACATGATTTACTGTATCTTTAAAAATCAAAATTGACATCATACGTTACATTTTATGGAATCATAAGTCCCAGATAGCTCTTCCTTGCTGAAACAATGGCTAAAATAAACACTTTCAAATGGGATTAAGAAATTTAAAAATTAAAGTAGATCTAAAGTAAGGGCATTCATTTTTAAAAAATGAGATGAAATTCACATAACATAAAATTAACCATTTTAAAGAAGGGCATTAGTAGTCTTCATCTATTCTTGTAGGTAGTAAGCTACTTCTTTCATTTTAAATTTTACGGCAAACCATCATTCAGGTAGGCCAGAGTCAGAGGAGGGAGGGAAAGGGGAAAAGAAGCCCAGAGCAGCTGGAGGAAAAGGACACAAGGCGGAAGGGCTGACGGGGAGAAGGCTGGAGAAGGAAGAAGCTCCCCAGTGATGAGCCTGTGGCTGCCTCTGCTCACTGCCCTGTGCGGGGTGGTGGGCATCTAACACGGACCCCATGCTCTGTGAGTTTTTGGGGTGCACTAATGCTCCCCCAAGCCCATTAGTTAAAGCAGGAATCGGATGTTCCTAACGACATATCATCTTGGAACTAGTGGAGGACAAATGGAACTAACAATGTGGTTTTTCAGGCAGGAGGTTAAGACACTGAAAGTCCTTAGCTTTGACCCAAGTCTAAAACCTCATCTCTTTGCTCAGGCTTGAGGCAGGATGGCTCATCGCCCCCCTCCCACAGCGCCCACCTCTCCGGAGATGGGATGGGCCACCCCTGTCCCTCCCCACGTGCGAGTTCCCTGCTGTCTGCCGCTTGGATCTGATCCCTGCATAAGTACACAAGCACGTGTCCCTGGCTGTGGTCTGGGGACACCTGGGGGTTCTCTGACACTCTTCCACGAGTCATGCAAGGTCAAAATAATTTTTCATTATAATTCTAACGCGTTATTAGCTGTTTTCACTCTCTTGCGTGTAACGTGGAGTGTTCCAGCGGCCCCATGACGTGCGAGGGGGAAACAGATTGAACACAGACGCGGACCTGGGATCCAGCTGGCTCCCATTCAGCCAGACACTCACGAGTTTGCAAACATTTAAAACAATGCCATTCTTGCACATTTTTTTCTTTCAGAAAATATATTTATATTTTATAAAAATGTTATTCATATGAACCTGTAATGGCTTTTCTATTTTAAAAATGTCTCCGTTGTTACATGATAAAGAGTGATGGCTATTCTCCACATTCACAAAAGCTCACTGGAGTCTTTCCAGGAGTCTTAAGACCAAGAAGCCGGAGGACCGCTCCGGAGCAGCTGGCAGTGTTTCTGAAGTTTCCCGCTACTCATCTGCGTGAAGCCCTGTGTAAAGAAAAAGACTGCAGGAAGGTTGGTGTTCACGCTCTGCTCAGGGCGAGGGGCTGAGGGGCTCGTACTGCAGTGTTGGCTCTCAGTGGGGAGCTTTGTGAGTGACGCACCTTCCCAGTGCTGGCCTTGCCAGCTGCCTGCCTGGGACCACCCTCCACCCTCTCAAGGCCTGGTGCCTTCAGGCCGCCAGCCCGAGCAGCACCCTGAGGCCCAATGGACAATCACTAAATGGACAGTGGTGAGACCGGCTGCATAAAAATAAACTCTGACCACAACTTCTGCAGTGACCTGCCTGGGTAGCTGGACCACAAGCTTTGCAGCTGTTGGCCCCAAATGGCCAGGACTTGGCCAACGATGGCCAGCTTCCCCAAGCTTTGTCCCCTCTTCCAACTCAGGTGCAACTAGTAAAAGGCAATGACCCCCTGCAACCCCTCCCATTGGATGCTTGCTGCCGCCAGCTTCCCTGCGGGACAGCCACCTGTGGCCTCCCCTTGGTCACTCTACTTGTCCACGCCTGGCTTGGCTTGAGTCTCTGACGCAGGCAACTGTAATGGGCAGAACCGTGTGCCCCAGAAATTCATATGTTGAAGTCCTAGCTAACCCCCAGTGACGCAGAATGTGAGCTTATTTGGAAATAGCGTGGTTGCAGATGTAATTAGTTAAGATGAGGTCCAATATAACTCGTGTCCTTAAAAAAACGGGAAATTTGGACCCAGGGACACACACATGGAAAACATGAGAGGATGAAGGAAGATCGAAGGTGATGCTTCTATAAGTCACAGGGGAAAAAATCTGGGGACAGGCCGGGCAGAAGCTTCCCAGCGCCGTCAGGGGCAGCGCACACCCTGGTCTCGGACTTGCAGCCTCTGGCACGTTTGCGCAGTCTGCTCTGTCTGCAGGACTTTGTCAGCACAGCCCTGGTAAGCAGTGGCGGCTGACGCCCTGGCTGCAGCAGGCTTGTGTTCATTTGGGTGGCCTTTGTCTGCCCCTGCTGCGGGAAGGACAAGCCTTGAGGTGCAGCTCGCAGGACCCCAGGCTTTGAATCAGCTCTGGACAGGGCAAGGCTGATGGAAGCTTTTTTGTGGGCTGCAGGTTTCAGTCTTGACATGGATCTCCCGACACGGTCCAGGGAGGCCTCTGAGCCGTCTGCCCTCACCTCTGTGTCACCAGGAGCCCCCTGGAGGTGGCCTGGGCCTGGGCTGCAAACCACCCAGCAGGTTTCAGCTCCCACCCCCAACCCCAGGAGCTCACAAGCGGGAGGGAGCCCTGACGTTTTGCTTCCCGTTGTGTAAAGAGCCTGGGGTTGGCTCCGAGGTCTTTATTTGGCCTTGCGTGTGCGTGGGGACCCAGCGCCTCACTCCTCCCACGGCAGGCCGAGGCCGACGGGAAAGGAGTTATTTTGAGATCAGCACAGGCTGTACAGATAACAGTAATAGTATTTCATTGCTGAAGTTGTGTGAGAAGCGTTGGGTTGGGGGAGAAGAATGGAGATGAGTTTAAAAATAGAAGGCTGTAATTAGCCAAGCACGGATTTGTTCTAGAAGGCATCAATTACTACGGCAACCACACGGCCCAGATTTTCAGGGCGGTCTCATTCCATGGCACCGGATTCTTTTCAGTAAATGTGATCGGTTCCACGTGGAAAGGTGATTTGCTGTCATGGAGGTGTCCGATGTTACACATAAATTAATTCACAAATCCAAGCCAATACTTAGTTCTGTTGGGACTTTTTATTTTGTTAGTAAAATGCAGTCATCTTGCCTGTGGTCTTTGCCTATAGGTTAAGAGCTATTCATGTAGATGAGAATTCAGGAAGACCTGTGTCGAAAGTGCGGCCGCTGAAAGAGTGTAAGGAAGAGAGTCAGACAGACTTACTGGTTGCAGTGTTTTCCACTTTTCATTTTGGAGACAGGGTCTGCACTCCCAGGCTGGAGTGCCATGACCTGATCACAGCTCACTGCAGCCTCCAACTCCTGGGCTCAAGGGATCCTCCCTCTTCAGCAGAAATCTAGGAGTCAAGGACCCTGGAGGTGGGGGTGGAGTGAGAGGGACACCCGCTCACTGCTGATGGATGGGCATCTTAGCAGTAGAGACCTTCATTTTAGTTATACTCGGGATAAGAGGATTGGAATTTTGATGGCAAAGTGGAAATCAGAGTTAAAAACAACAACCACCAGAACTCCAAGGGGAAGGTGAACCTTGGAGGCTAAAGGCTGGGGGCCCTAAAGATGACTGAAGCCCCAGCTCCCAGTCCCCAGTGTCTCCCAGCCCTCTTCCCTGCTTAACCCTTGGAGGGTCTTGCACTTCGGTTTTAAGAGAAAGCTGTTCTGTGTTCTTCACAGCTGACTACTTGCTTCCAAGGAGGTGGCAGCTTCCAAAACTTGCCTTCAACACTGGTTTGTGGTTGTAAAAGTCAAACAGTTTCTCAAAGTGTGTTTTGTGGCCCGTCAGCATCTGAAGCCCCTAGGGGACTGTCAATTGCAGAATTCCAGCTTCCTCTTCAGACTGACTGCACAAGTCCAAATCTCTGAGTGGCCAGACCTCCAGATCTTCATTTTCAGTACATACCTACTTAATTTTTCAGCTCACCTAAGTCTAAAAGCCACTGCTGCAAAATCTCAGCAAGTCAAGCTGAACTCTGAACTCCCTCTTATTTCCGCAGTCCCTAAATGGGGAGTATCATTTTCCCAGCTCCAAGGCGACATGCCTGAATTCCTTCAGTTTGAGTGGCATGAGCATGTGGGTGCCTTTAAAAGGCTAACGTGCTGCCAAAAGATAACCACAGGTGGACATGGCCCTGAATGGGATTCGAAGACATGGGCTGTTTCCAAAGATAGCAACAACAAACCCGTGCTGATGACTCTGTGTGTCTATATGTGTGTGAGGCTGAACAGCCTTATATAGTGAGGTGAGGCCCCAGGAAGGATCGGCGGAGTACAGCGCGTTCTGCACGCTCTTGAACGTGCGTGTTCTCAGAACTCTGATATGTGTGTCTCGGCAGCTGATCTGTAAGGAGGTCACCACGTGTCTGCATCTATCTTTGCAGACTGCCCCATCCAGCTTGGTGAACAGCTGATAAATGCCTGTAGCAAGCAGAGCGAGGCAGCTGAGCCAGAACTTTTACAAATGGGAGCAAACATCTGCCATGGCTGCTTGTGGTAGAGGGCTGTCATTAGTGTTATCA
Source organism: Plecturocebus donacophilus (assembly GCA_004027715.1). NCBI lineage: Eukaryota > Metazoa > Chordata > Mammalia > Primates > Pitheciidae > Plecturocebus > Plecturocebus donacophilus. The sequence goes on from PVKP010003953.1 coordinate 96,187, forward strand.
CAGATGGTGATGGATAAGCTGCAGAGCCTCAGATGGTTCTGTGGAGATGAACCAGCAATGGCACTACAGGTAAGAAGTGGGAAGGCACATCTGGCAGCCACTCCCTCTTGTTCAAATGTTGTTCTTTCTGTTGTTTGTTGATTCTCCCATTGTATTAGTTCATTCTCACGCTGCTATAAGGACATACCTGAGACTGGGTAATTTATAAAGGAAAGAGGTTTAATTGACTCACAGTTCTGCAGGTCTGGGGAGACCTCAGGAAACTTACAATCATGGTGGAAGGGGAAGCAAACACATCCTTCTTCACATGGTGGCAGGAAGGAAAAGTGCAGAGCAAAAGGAGGAAAGGCCTCTTATGAAACCATCAGATCTCGCAAGAACTCGCTATCACACAAATACCTGTTTTCTCAGAGAGAGAAAACTCGCTTTCTCACTATCACAAGAACAGGATGGGGGAAACCATCCCCATGATTTAATTACCTCCACCTGGTCCCTCCCATGACACATGGGAATTACGGGAACTACAATTCAAGATGAGATTTGGAGCCAGATGCGGTGGCTCACTCCTGTAATCCCAGCACTTTGGGAGGCCAAGGTGGGCAGATCACTTGAGGTTAGGAGTTTGAGACCAGCATGGCCAACATGGCGAAACCTCATCTCTACTAGAAATACAAAAATTAGCCTGGCTTGGTGGTGGGTGCCTGTAGTCTCAGCTACTTGGGGGGCTGGGGCAGGAGAATCGCTTGAACCCAGGAGGCAGAGGTTGCAGTGAGCTGAGATTGTGCCACTGCACTCCGGCTTGGGTGACAGAGCAAGACTACATCTCAAAAAAAAAAAAAAAAAAAAAAAGACAAAAAACCAAAAAACCAAAAAACTAGAAAACAGAAAAAAGAGATTTGGGTGGGGACACAGCCAAACCATATCACCCATCAGAGCAGGGTGCTCTCTTTCCCCACCTGCTTTACTTTCCCTCAAAGCACTCACCAAGACCTCTGGCATAAATGCCCAGACTTATCCCCAGTCCTCCTCCTGGAAGATGAGCCCTAGGGGAGGCTCCCAGGCTGTCCTGCTCACACATGGGAGGAGCTCAAAGAGTGTTTGTTGATTGAATTGATAATAGACAAGCTGTCTCAGAGGAAGATTTGATGTGGCTGGGAGCTCCTTTTTGCCCCTCTCCCTGAGACCTGCTAACAAAGCATGAAGTCTAAATTCTGGCCCTGAATGAGCCTGAGCAATGCCTGAGTGCCCAGCAATCTCAGCTAAGCACAGTAGGTTTTGGTTTGTGGCTTCCACCCTGTGCCAGACAGATCCCATCCTTGGGGAGTCTCCAGCTGGTCTCCACAGTGTCCAGACACCACGGTTCTCGTGAGGCTTTGCCCTCCCTGACTTCCAACTCATCCAAGGGCCTCCAACTCATCCAAGGGCCTCCAAGTCTTCAAGGCCAGCTCAGACCCAGCCCTCCAAGAAACAATTTCTTCTGAAGACACCAACCCATCCTGTTATTTCCTGATTCCCAGTTCCTATGGGCGTGAGGCCTGTTGCAGTCCAGAGCACTGGTACTGAAGCTCTGGGTCTCACCAAGTGGGAGGTATGAATGTTTGGGGGATCAACAGACCTCGGAGTCCAGGGGCCAGGGCTCTCAGAAGAGGAAGTACCTGGTAAGATAGTAAGATACTATCAGATGCTACCTACAGTGTACCCCACGCATAATACCTAGTACACAGTAGGGTACACGGTAGGTGCTCACAAACCCCTGTTGATTGTTTAATTATTCAGGCTCCATTTCCATAGGTACCACAATCAGTTTTTTCGCATATTCCTCTCTTTAGGGTCACAGTAGGTGAAAGACCCCCTGATACATTTTTAAACATTTTATCAAAGTAAGGGATGTATATAAAGAACTATGTAGAATTGAGAGGCATGGAGTGGTGAGAGTGCTGCCTACATCCTTTCCTCACGTCCCAGAAGATGACGCCTTCCTCTTCAATCTTTTAAGAGCCCTGTGAGTACACTGGGCCACCCAGATACTCCAGGACCATCTCCCTATCTCACAGTCCTTGGCTGAATCACATCTGCAAGGTCCCTTTTAACACAGAAGGCAAAAGTCATGGGTTTCAGGGATTAGGTTTGGGGACCATTATTTGGCCACCCACCTCCGTGTGAGGGTATGCCATTATTTCCTGATAAACCCATCCTTCATGCATCACCTGCTGATTTCCTATTACGAGAAGGATTTCACCCTTACATCTTTACCCACTTCCTCCCCCATCTCCTCACAATGTTCTTAAGGGCCTGCAACCATCCTTCTCAGCAGAGCCAACTCATGTACTATCTTTTTTTTTTTTTTTTTGGACAGAGTTTCACTCTTGTTGCCCAGGCTGGAGTGCAATGGCATAATCTTGGCTCACTGCAACCTCCGCCTCCCGGGTTCAAGCGATTCTCCTGCCTCAGCCTCCCGAGTAGCTGGGATTACAGGCATGTGCCACCATGCCCGGCTAATTTTGTATTTTTCAGTGGAGACGGAGTTTCTCCATGTTGGTTAGGCTGGTCTCGAACTCCCGACCTCAGGTGATATGCCTGCCTCAACCTCCCAAAGTGCTGAGATTACAGGCATGAGCCACCACACCCAGCCATCTACCATCATTTCATGTCCTTTCTTGGAGAGCATTTTCTCCCACAGTGGAGATATTTCACTTTTCTGGCTGCCTTTATCTCTGCCCTGCAGTTTGCTCTTATGTTCCTGTCCTTCTCTGGGAATGCTCCCTCTGGAGCCCTCCAACTCTGTCCTCTGGGCACCTCACAGCATAGTGGTTGGGTGGGTTTCGATCACTGAGAGAGAGAAGAGAGAGAACACAAACACGGGAATACTGAGTGGAGTCCTATTATCTTTGACCCAGCCCTGGCAGTCACACAGTGTCACTCTGGCTGTACTGTTTTCTTCCAATTCTATTCACAAAGGCCCTGGCACTTTCAAAGGGATGGGAAAACAGACACTATCTCTTAAAGGGCGGGGGGTAATGGTAACATCCTGGAAGAACGTGTGAGACCAGAAATGTTACAGTGGGCAATCACGGAAATTATCAATCCACAACAGTCCAGTTTTTTTTTTTTTTTTTTTTTCCTGAGATGGAGTCTTTTGCTCTGTCGCCCAGGCTGGAGTGCAGTGGTGTGATTTTGGCTCACGGCAACCTTGGCCTCCCGGGTTCCAGTGATTTTCCTGCCTCAGTCTCCCCAGTAGTTGGGATTACAGGCATACACCACCATGCCCAGCTAATTTTTGTATTTTTTAAAGTAGAGATGGAATTTCACTATGTTGGCTAAGCTGGTCTTAAACTCCCAACCTCAAGTGATCCACCTGCCTTAGCCTCCCGAAGTGCTGGGATTACAGGTGTGAGCCACTGTGCCCAGTCCGGCATAACAGTCTTTTTCTCAAACAAAAACCTCTTTTATCAGAGAGAGACTGGTGCTGGCAGAATAAAAAATTATTTTCAACTCCATCCCACTTGCTTTTCACTGTCTACCCATGTACTATATACAACTTTGTCATGAGCCTTTAAGACAACTTTTCTCTCTTATCTCCATCCTTCCCATTATTTTCATTTTATATGACCTTATCTTTTTTCTTTGCTTAGTATTAGAAAAATAGCTTTCAAAATGAAGAACAGTATTTTTTTCTTCAAAGGATGCATCCAGAAAGGATGCATTTCCCGAAAGTCCTTCAAGGTTTTATTTTAACCACTTGAAAAAATGTAAGGTGTTTGGGACAGATTTTTGTGTAACCAAAAGGCTGATGTTTGGATGATGGCCAAACTGTAACCACTCCCTGTCACCCCTTGGCTTGTTGCTCTTGTTTTTAGAAACCATTCTTTTGAAAACAAATACTTTTAGGCAACCTAATTACAATATGATATGTAATATTTGGACCAGTTGACCAAAATCAACATTAAATCCAAACCTCAGATTATTCAGGCAAAAAGGAGACCTAATACGTTATATTACATGTAGATTTCAAAGTTCTGACACTATTAAAATGGTCAGAAGATTGCAGGGGTTGCCTACAGGCCATGCAGCCCCTCTGTGAGGATACAAGTACCACTGAAGATGTCAAAAAAAGTTTTGAGCCTTCCTGGTGCAGGAGCTGCTTGGACATTGTGAGGCCTCACTGGCTCATCTCGGCCCATGTTCACAGAATCCACTGCTGTCTGGCGCTTGGGAAGCCTCATTCTTCTCAGTGGCCTGAGCGTTCCTCTGCCATGGAGGGTGTCCATATGTGCTTTCCACTCTAGGCCACCAGGTACAGTGGTGAGTGCTGTGCACTGAGCAACTCCAGGGGCACCATTCTCATCGGGGTCATCCTAGGTCAGTTTCCTGACAAGTAGCAGTAATTTATCTCCAGCAGTGGGGGCCTTTCCTAGTTCATGCAGAGGTACATGCTGCCTGGAGGGAAAAGAACATTGTTTCTGCAATTGGTTAAGTGGGGTATAATCCTGCAGCTTCCGTTTGACGACCCTGTGTGTATTGTTTGCTAGGGCTGCTGTAAAATACAACAGCCTGGGAAACAACAGAAATTTATTTTTTCAGAGTTCTGGAGGCTAGAAGTCTGAGATCAAGGTGTTAGTAGGGTTGGTTTTTCCCAAGGTCTCTCTTCCTTGTAGATGGCTGTCTTCTCCCTGGCTCCTCACATGGTCTTCCGTGTGTGTGTCTGTGTGTCCTAATCTCTTATGACACTAGTCATACTGGATTAGGACCGAACTTTATGACCTAATTTAACCTCATTTATTTCACTCCTATTTGTTGAGTCAGAGTCTTCTCTGACGCCTAGGCTGGAGTGCAGCAGCATGATCACAGCTCACTGCAGCCCTAAACTACTGGGCTCAAGTGAGCCTCCTGCCTCAGCCTCCCAAGTAGCTGGGACTAAAGGTGTGCACCACCACAGCCAACTTCACTTATCTTTTTAAAGACCCTATCTGCAAATATAGTCACATTATCAGGTACTGGGGGTTAGGCCTTAAACATACAAATTTTTGGAGGACATATTTCAGCCAATAACACTGTGCCTCAGGGCCCTAATCCTTAACCTAGGGAATATAATGATATTCTTAGAGAAAATCATGTGAAAGTGCTTTGTTGACTGCAAAGTGCTGCACAAATATTGTGTGGTTACTTCCTGCATCCTGACAAGTTGTGCCTGGATCCCTGATGCGATTGTTTAGATCTGGTAGAAATATCAGGTGAAGTCAGCCTCTTAAAGGTGGGAACAGTGGATAATAAGTGTAGAGGCTGGGGCATGAGGTGGTGGTATGCTCTCCTTGCATTAAGGCCCTCTCTCCCCACTGTTGGTTCTGATATTCTGACTCATGGACAGTGAGCCCTACTATGTGTCATACCCTTGGGGCTGAGGGCAAGAGGGAAAGGGAACAATGGCCCATAGCAACATATAAAAGGCTCTCCAGGAGTTCTGGTGTATAGGCCATCCACATAGCTGGAAATGATGGCCACAATTCCTCAGATGCCTGCCGGCTCTTTCTTCCACGTCTTCACTGGGGGATTGACAAGGTCACTTGCTGTAGGGAGAGAGTGATTTACTCCACCTTCCCTGGATCACATTAGGTTGATTCTGATCAGGTATCTATGTACTGCTACTCCCTGAGCAAGCATTTGGCAGAACTAATAGTGGTGGGAACCCGAGATGGATTTAATTTCCTTTGGCCCACATACTCCATTTTCATAACATTTCTCTAAACATAATGGAGGGGCTTTTGCTTTCTGAATCTGCCCTTTTTTCTAGAAGGGTGAGGAAGGAAAGTCAGATCTCACTCTCAGATGGTTAATGACCGGCACCCTGCGGCTTTCCTTTGAAATCAGTGAGAGTCTGCATAGATGAAGAGATACAAGCAGGTCCAAATAGAAGCGGCTTTCCCATATTAATAATAATGTTGAACAATAATGTCACTTTGGGTGCTTCCTCTGTTCTTTGGAGCCATAGATAGCGGATTTATTGACTTGTTTTCCTTTGACTTATGGCTCTTGTTATTTTCTGTGTGGTTTTGCTTTGCTTCCTGGAAAGGGAAACAAATGGTTCTGGAGAGTCCTGAGAGAGGCCTAGTTTTGAAATCTTACTCTCTTGATGACAAGGCTGCTCAGAAGGAAGTGTGGGCCAGAAGAGCATGTTGGGGTTCCTTGCTCATATCCCTGTGAATGTGGTCCCATGTGGCTGTAGACATTCAGTGGCTCACGCTGTCTTTGGGACAGAACCCCACAAGGGGCAGAAAATCAACCTTCTAAGGCTTGGGGAGTGCTGAACTGGACAAACCAGGTTTTAGACATTCCTCAGTGACATACACCGAGTGGATCCAGCGGCCCCTCTTAGAGTCTCTCTGGAAGGAGGGGGCCCCTTCTTCCCTTTCTCGCATCTCCACTTCCTCCTTCTCTTTGGGGCCCAGTACTTTAGCTGCCTTCCTCTCCCATTGGAAATATAGAGGTTAAGTGCATTCCACCTATCACCGAATACAGAGAAGATTCTGAACCTCAGAGAACT